>WWET01002684.1:116239-142006 GCA_011038615.1 Limnodynastes dumerilii | reverse complement strand
ATTTCAGTAGCACCATGGAAGGAACACTTCAGCGATAAGGAAAGACAAAGTATTCTATTCTTTTGTTCAGACATCACAGCGTGTCTTTGATTACTTCTACTTGGGCATCACACAAGTAGTTACGTGGTTTTCAAAAACTCCTAAGCTTTTTTTGTGGCAGCAAGTTCTAGTCTATCAAGGGGAAAACAGACTTGTGATTGTGTGCTGCAGCTAGTGCATCTTACACCCATGTTTCTCATGTAATTACGATTAAATTACAAACTTTCACTTGCTGAAGATGTATATGGAGAGGATTTGTAACAATATTCTGCAAGGTAGATTAAAGCGGGTGTGCTGCTTTATGTCCTCTCCTAAAGCCTTTTCATTCATTTTACCTCAAAAGAAATGGGCCAGAGGAAGAAAAAGAAGGGAACAAAGACTGTCTGTTTTGCGTGTCCCACTTGCTGGGCTGTTGTCTTTCTCCTTTTCTCTGGAGGAAGGGTAGAGTTAGGTCAAAGTTGAAGAAAACTGAAGGGACATTGAAGCTTGACTGTTGAAATTTCAATGATATGGTCTGAGTGCGAGTGTGTGTGTTCACTGGAATTTTTTCCAACGGTGGGTACTCGAGGTGACAGATGGCATAGCAGCAGCATGCAAGAATGCACTCCTCATGTCTCACACTGAAATGAGTTTCTAATCTGATGAATGCCGTTAGTAAACATATCTTACACGCTGTCCAAAAGAACTAGGAAGTAGGGAACATTAGGCTTGAAGCACTTGACTGCCACGTATGACCTAACAACAGGACAACAAAGAGCACTGGTGCCACACATACACACAAAATGGGCAGCGTATGCGTTATCTATTTGTCATGTTTACCATTTCTGTCAGGTCAGTAGCATTATATTCCAGGGTCAAGACACTTTAGTAATAGTAATGGCCATTATTAAGGGATTCTGTATAGTGCTATTTTGATTAGTCTATGCTTTATTTTAGGTCTCCTGTTCATACAGTTTGAACGAGATCCTGATTTAAGTACAATCGCACGCACATTCATATGGAATGGACTTAAGTGCGTGCAATGCTAAGGTCCGTGCATGTGAGGGGAGTACCTTATGAGTTCTGATCGCTAACTTAAATCTTACGCACCCGCCCCATGTAGAATGGCGCATTGGTCATGCTGCATTTCGATACATAACAGGCCTCTATATACATAGGCAGGAGGAACATACAGGGTTCATATGCATTGGGCACACAGATGTTGTTAATTCAGGATCCGGTCCTGGGTACCTTTTATCGAAAATTGTTGTCCTTTTAGACAAATTCTTCTATTTATGTTAAAAAAAAAACAACAAAATTAATGAAAAATGAATATAATACAGAACATGGACATGTTACCATAACAGTAATAATTTATATTATATTGTATTACCATAATTCATATTATATTGTATTTTTTTTTTAAATCTCTTTATTTATCGAACCATTTTTTGTATTTTTAGTTTTTAAGTTTTTAAGCCAAGTAACAACATACAGCAGTACATAAAATACATACATTATACAAGCAAGGAAATACAAACAAGTGTCATGCAAAAACAAGACCAGCAAAAAACCATATGCTTGGATGTAATAGTTATGCGGACTAGTACAATAGGTATTTCTAATAATAGCGTATAACACATGCACACAGATATTTGGTACATGAGAACCATCCTTAAGAAGGATAGAGAGGGGGGGAGAGAAAAGAAGAAGTAAGGAGAGGAAGGTATAGAAGGGAACATCTTGATAAGTAGGGCCTAGTCCCAACTATTCTTACAAATGCCCTGGTAACGGAGTAGTGAAATAGGAGTACCAGGGAGTCCAGGTAGACTGATATTTTTTAAGCCTATCATTTAAAAGTGCCGTTATATATTCCATAGACGACAGATGCCATATTTTGTTTAACAAAGCTGCACGGGAAAGGGCCTGTGGGTTCTTCCAATGTTTAGCAACGAAAGACTTTGCAGCATTAGAGCAGTGCATTAGCAATTTATCCGTGGGTTTGGACAGCGTAGGCACTGGTTTAGACAGTAAGAACACCGCTGCATCGTAGGGTAAAGTGGTTTCCAGAATGTGATTAAGGAGAGCTATGGTGTCTTTCCAAAAAAGAGCTATAATAGGGCAGCTCCACCAGATATGAAAAAACGAACCCACCTCCCCACAATTCCGCCAACACAGGTTTGACACAGAGGGATAAAAAAAGATGTAGTCTTAGTGGAACCAGATACCACCAAGTGTAAACCTTGTAGGCAGTTTCAAGTATACCAACGTTGATAGATGCCTTAGCTATGCGAAGTTTAATGTCCGACCATCCCTCATCGTCCATCTGCTCCCCCAAATCCTCCTCCCAAGCACCTTCATGTGATTCTCGTTCCTCAGTCGAAGGCTGAAGAACCGAATGATATAACATAGAGATCATGCCCCATTGCCCCACTGAATATATACAAAAGCGTTCGAACTGGGTCAGGCGTCGTAGTGTCTTGGCTCGTGTTTGAGTTTGGATGAACTTGCGGGCTTGAAGGTAAGGGAAGAATGCTGTGGATGAGAGGTCGTACTTAGCCCGAAAGTCCTCGAATGTCTGGGGTGTAAATTGTCCCAAAATATGGAGGAAACGGTCAATTCCCTTAGTGCCCCATAGTTTGACAGTCTGTTGGGTAGCACTCCTGAGGAGACTCGGGTGCTTCCAAAGTGGGGTCAGTGGCGAAGGATAGGAAGTCAAGCCATATTTACTACAGATAGAGTCCCAGATTTTTTATGTAAAATGTATTGTGGGAATCCCAGCGATTCCCGCCGGTCTGTAAGCTTTTGGCAGCCATGGAAGGAACGCTACACCCCCTTCGGCAAGAAGCCCATCTTCTAAGTCCACCCATACTTTTATCCCCGGTTTACAATACCAGGTGACCATGTGGCTCAGCTGCGCCGCTAAGTAATAGTTTTGCAAAATGGGCAGACCTAATCCTCCATTATATTGTATTTTATTATGTACTATGCTGTCCGTCCCCACCCTGTATGTCTGTACTGTATTTTGTTGTATTTTGTACGGCACTGTGGACACCTTGTGGCGCCTTATAAATGAACGATAATAAAAATAATAAAGCTGGCTACACACTAATGTGTGCACTCCCCTGACTCGCAAGGAATTCTGATACTGGACCCCTACATTTCAGAAGTCTGGAACCTGCCCAATGTGATGTTCTTAGCGACGGACATAACACTCAAGGGACATTGCATACTGGACATGTGCTGCACAATTATTTGGCTGTGCTGTACACTGCACAGCAGTATAGACTTGATTCGTGCTTAAAAAAAGAGTAAGATTCTCAATTATACGCAACTAGTAGCAAGGCTATTCCCCTGGCACACCCCCGGTTTTCAGCTTCTTAAACGAGTGCCTTAAGTTTAGGTTCTTAGTTGTGTGCGTAGAGTGGCTAATTAAGAACGTTTCTGCCTAGCCACGCCACCCCTCTGTACGTATGTCACTAAATGCGATTCAGAAGTCCGTGCCTAATGGACTTCCATGCCTAAATCTTACGTAACGTGCGTGAAAAAAGTTACTACGCATGCGCAGTTACTCCGCTCCTAAAAATACGCACGGAAAACCACGCAAAAACGTATCTGTGAATACAGTCCGATGTGTATAGTAAGGAGAGGTCCATATTAAAGTCTTCAGCACATGTAAAGGGATTGGACTTCACCTATTATGGAGTTTCATATTCAAACATTCCAAAACTGTCATTTAGAGAGCCTCAGGTTTTGTGGTCTTCAACCAAGCTAGTGGCTTTAATGTAAGAGAAGACAATGTAAGGGAACCTTGTGTAAAATAGAGCAGGATAAAGACAGATATTACACTCATGTCATTTCTACAAGATTATTAAATTCAATCAATTCTTGTAAAAGTTTTAGTATTTGCTCACGCTGCTGATTATTTTTTCTCCTCACCATCTATTTTTACTTGCTCTTTATCACAACAATAATGCACTGTGTTCTGAGTACTGAAGTCTATAGTAACGAATTGAATACATTTGTTTTGAATAAGGTCAAAAGAAGTTTGGACAATGGAAGGTTGCAGGTGTTTTGTGTAGAATGGCAAAATTCCAGGATGGAATATGAGACAGGTTCTGTCTGTTCTCTCTCAGGAGCAGATTAGAAGGGAATTCACATGTAATTAGTTGGATCCACCATGTATTTTTATTGTTCAGCTGTCCATTTGTACCTCTTGCGTATTGAATAAAGTTTCATAACTTCCCTCCTCTCTTCCAATACAACTAAATATTTCTCACAGTTGCTGTTATATATTTGCTTAAAGCAGTTTGCAGATGATAAGTGCAAGACCTCAGTATACTGGGAATTGAAATCTTTATAGTCTTAGTGGATATATCTGGAATTGTTCACAGTTCAAAATTCCAATAAACAACAATTGACAAAACTTATCTGCTAGGAAATATGGAAATATTTTAATGCAAAATTGGGCTTTATGTAAAAGCTAGCAATCTATAACATGTAAAAAGCACAATCTCACTGGTAAATTGTAGACCTGAGGAATTTCCTATATATTATTGATTGATAATGCTCTACTGGGTAACCTGCAGGTGACTGTATGATGTTGCTTCAAGTGACCATGTAATTTTATTAGCTCCCTCGATTGAAAGCTGCATGTCTGCCACTCCCTGGCTGAGTAACTAGAGCTGTTAACATCCTTGTTCCAAAGTAACACTACACTAACAGAAACCTGAGAACTTTCAATTGCTTTGTGTCCTATTCATTGTGACCATTATTGACTGCAAAAGAAAAAGGACATTTTGTGCAACCACATTTCACGTAATAAATATCACAGATCTCTACTGGTACTTTTTTATTGCTTTTGAAAGGTTACAGAGTTGATTAAACCCCATTCATAGATGTAAATATGTGTCTATACAGTGCATTCAACCAATGGACCTGTGCTATGGCTAACTATAATATTCACATATTGACATGCCTAAGAAGAAACCTATGCAGTAAGGGATGGTACTTCATTTTATATCTTTTGCATGCAGGGAAAATACTTTACTTTTTCACATAGAACACAAACACTGAATAGTTTATGTTTAATCTATAAAACAGAGCTAAGAAACTTCACCTCTTAATTCTAATTCTGCTTTTCACAGTTTAAATTTGCTTCCTCTTGCAGTTCAACATGGTATTGTTCACGTCTACGCTGTGGGTCTCGGGTTAGAATGGCCCAATTTCAAAAGTGCCGTTTCCTCCCAGCCAGTTGCTGGGATTTCGATTGCATAGCAATTTATCCACGGAGCACCAAACTTTCAGTGCTCTGAAAAGTTAGTAAAAATAGTCCCTCACTCCTTTCCCTAATTCTTACCCTAACCCTCCCCTCTCACTACCCTAACCCTCCCTTCCTAACAGCCTGACCCTAACCCTCCCTTACTTACAGTCTGACCTTAACCCACCATCACTCACAGCCTGACCCTAACCCTCCATCTCCTGCAGCCTGACCCTAATCCTCTCTCCCCTGCAGCCTGACCCTAACCCTCCTTCCCCTGCAGCCTGACCCTAACCCTCCGTACCCCACACATAGAGTTTACTCACAAAAGTATAAAATGGTAAGGATTCGAGAAAGAGACATCCGAAAAGGATCTTTCGGATGTCACTTTTTTGCAATTCAGATTTTCTGGCCGGAGAACGCAACCACGCTTGTACATATAAAAAGTTGTAAGAGCAACTCTGGATCAGCAATAAGATAAGTAAATAACACAAACAAATGAAGTGCTATAACCTAGAACATTTTTCTAATTCATTATATACACAGTAAATATAAAATATGGGATACAGTCACCACCTCGAAAACGCTGTTTCTGAAATAGACAGGCGAGAATTAGCACTAATTTGAAGATTTTATTAATGATCGGGTAAGTATGCCCATTCATTCATTTGGAAACCACTGCCACAGAGCCGCCAGACAGGTGAGTATTACAGGAAAGTCTGGGGAGTTTTAGGGTTAGGAGTCTATGGGTTAAGGGTTAGGCTGCGGGGAGGGGAGACTTAAAGTCAGGCTGTGGAGAAAATTGTCGTAGAATCAGACTGGGGAAGGGAGGGTTAGGTTAATGGAACGGGGGGGGTTAGGGTAAGGGGTGGGGTTACATTAATACTCACTATTCGCTGCTGCATCTTCTTTCTTAGGTGGATCGAAATGCTTCTCCACTGCGAGGTAGAAGCAATCTATTTCCCCGCCAGTTCGCAAATGGCTGGGAGAAAAACAGTCCTTTTTAAAAAAGTTCCTTTCTCAGCGGCGACCCACACCCATAAAATTTGTATCAATCTCTTGCAAATGCAATCTACCCAGTTATCCAGGGAATGTTATCACTTTTGAAAATTTATTTTTCTTAAAGAATTTACATTAATTTTAACATATGTCAGTGGTTAGGATTTATCACAACATAGCCAGTAATTGTTATAATATGCACCTGATGAACTTAGCTCAAACCTAGAGACGCTGAATATGCTCCATTTTATTTTATATACAGAAATATAATTGTGTGTTATATACTGGTGCTCTTCATGAAACATTAAGGATTAAGGCATAAATAAAAAAAACCTTTTGTCTATGCAATAGCCAAATGGAGCTTTTATGTTGTGCGTTAAAGGGATAATGAATCCTGAAATAAAAAATAGAGTAAATAATTACATTTTTTGGCTACTCAAAATATTTTTGAAGAGAAAAGGAACACATTGCCCCTAGTTATTTTGTAAAAACAAACAAAAAACAAAAAAAACTTTAAATATTTTAGTAATTTAATATGTTTTTACATGTTAATGATAGTCACATAGCATAGTTTGGGTTTGTTTACCTGTACCCTCAGAACAGCTGTAATTGTTATTTTCTATCCTCTTGATGTGTAGTATAGTGCATAGTCTTACAATCATAGTTTATCTATTGTATTTGTTGTTAAGCATTGGATTCTCTTATGGTGCATTTGCTTAGAATCAGAAATATTAGACTTGACCTAGAACAACCTGTATTTAGTCAGAGCACTGAGCTGTGAACAGCAGTACAAATTACTTTGACCACTCATTTTTGTCCATGGGTAGTTCATTTTAAGGTTGCAAACAGGAAGCCACTTTGAATATTCCATTAACTTGTGAAACACAGCATATACCCATCAAATACAAAAATCTGTATTCTGACATAATAACATTTTTTTTATAGGGTACTTCTTAGAACCATTGGGCCTGATCCAGACCTACTGACTAACGCTCAGTGTTACATCGTGGGACTCCCCCTGCCCTATCGTATTTACACTCCCTTGCGCCGGCTGAAGCCTACCTTAACTTCAGCCGGCGTAAGTTACTGCAAATACGCTGGGACGGCAACGTTAGTACAATAACGCCGCCCTCCCAGCCTCATTACCCTCCCTCCCCCCGCCTCCCTGCTCTAACCTCAGAGTAGTAACGTTGATCGGGCGTTGCCGTAGTTACGCCGGGCAACATCTGCCCGGTGCATGTGCATGCGCCAATCTCATAGTTCTGAATCAGGCCCATTAAGAGTAGTTTTTAGGAAATAGAAAATTAAGTTGAAAGAAAATTGGTGTCACACACAGGAATATAAAAACAGTCTTAATATGTCAGGACAGTTCTTTTTTGGGTCGACTTGTTTCTAACATTCCAGCAGTATTCAATAAAGACAAGAAATTTGAACCTAGTTTCAGAGTTGGAAGCAGTTGCTTGCGTTGTATATTTTTATGCAAAGGACTTGTTCATCAAGTCTGGCTCCTAAATTATTGACCTGGCATCTAAATGTTAAAGAAATTTGTTAAATGTTAAAGAAATTTGTCTAGCCCTGCAGTAATAATCATGTTAATTAAATTCTCCATACACACACATTTCTATCTCTCTGTCACTCTGTCTTTTGCTCTGTTAATCACATTTCTGGCCCAGACAAGACATCTTTTTTTCTGAAGATAAAGTGAATAATGTGATTTTCATAGCCCATTATTCCATGCAGTAAGCATGGTGTATATGCATTTTGCTGATGGTGGATATCTTGCTTAATATGTGGTTTAAAAATGGCTACTAGATCTAACAAATGTTTTTTCTGCTTCCATGGGTCACATTATTGTACTGACGTTGTGTATCAGTCTTTATCCAAGAGATTATAACTGTAATTGTCTAACACAAATGCCAATGTGTGTCTGGCTGGATTTGTACCCTTCCAACATACAGGAAGCTGTATTTTACCTTAGGCAGCATATTTATTGTTTCATGATAAGTGTTTCTGAATGGTATCATTAAGGTAAATACACTAATATAGATTACTTTATCATCATTTTCACAGATTATTACTAGGAACCTATATGCGTAAAAAGTTCTACAAATATTCTAAGTAACAACAACAATAATAATAATAATAATAATAAATAATAATAAACAGTTGAATATGTTCCTATGAGTTAAAGGATTGTCTGTCAAATGTGCAACCTCACCAGAATATTACTATTTCTTGGGGTACAGGACCAGCTGTAGGGCGTTTAAACTGAACCCACATCCCTGGCCCCATGCTCTGGAAGGGCCACCAGCTTCAGTCACAGAGCCACGGCTGCCTGCTACAGTATATTTTTAGCATGCCGCGGTTCTGTATATGATGCTGCTGGGGAATAGCAGTGGAGAGGTTTGGCCAGAACTGCTATCCATGAGTAGCGGCTTCGGCTGACCCCACCACTAGTACTCCCTGAAAGCGTCATACATAGAAGCCACAGCATGCAAATGATATACTGCAGCCGACTCCTGTGGCTCTGTATAGCAGCGGCGGCTGTCAGCTGAAATAGTTTCTAACTGTTTCTCACTGTTTATAAACAGCTATTCAGCTGCTGCCTTCCTTTATTAGTTATTTATAATCAGGCAGAGAAGCTAAACAACTAATCATCTGGTCATTCACATGTGATGCAGTCACCGCTGATAAAATGCTGTTTCCGAAATAGAGACAGCGGAAACCTAATTTTAGGCTATCTCTGTTTAGAAAATAGCATTAATTACAATATTTTATATAATGAATGTATGACGATCTCCATACTTTTTTACATTCATTCTGAAACTGCTTCTGCAGACCCGCTGGACCGGGGAGTATTACAGTCCAGGTCCAGGTCAGAGCATATTTTCCGGTCTCACTGCTGGAGCACAGGTGTGTTCATTACTAACTGACACATTTTAAAAGCGCCACAGGTGCTGCTCATTATATCACTTGTGACTCTTTAAGGAAACCTGGAAAATATGGACTGTTAGGGGTCCCTGAGGAACGAGGTTGAGAAACACTGGTCTAGGGTGAGTTTTAGGGTTAGGAGTCTTTGGGGAGTTTTAGGCTTAGGCTGTGGGGAGGGGAGTCTTAGAGTTAGGTTGCAGGGAGGGAAGGGAGTCTTAGGGTCAAACCCAGATTCTTTGCTGGAAGCCTTTCTGACAGCATGGCATGACGGGTGTACAGCATATTCACATGGTGGGAAGGGGAAGACATGCTATTCGTACAGTAAGTGCTTAGTTACTTCCGATCATCCGATCCTAATTTACAGTTTGTTTTTATTTGTGTGGGGCCAATGCCTGATTGGTGTTGTCCTGATTGTGCAAGGGCAGTGGTCTCTCCTCGCATGCTCGTGACTTAGGGTCACACAGCGATCCACCACCGGAGCTCTGGCAGCAGCGGTGACGGAGTTCTGGATCTGTTTTGTGGCTCTTTCTACTTCCATTTCCACCTATTACCAAATAACAAAATAACGTTTGTCAGAAAGGGCCTGATCCAGAGCTATGATGTAGCGCTGAGCGTGCTAACGCTCAGCGTTACATCGTGGACATCGTGGACACGATGTTACATCGTTACATCGTGGACTCCCCCTGACACTCCCCCTGTCCCAAGCGTACTTACCCTCACTTACGCCGGCTGAAGTGAGGGTAACTACGCTGGGATGGCGGTGTTGTTACGATAACTTCTCAGCCTCATTACCCTTCCTCCACCCGCCTCCCTACACTACAGCATAGTAACGCTGGGGGACGCCCCCTCCAGCGTTACTACGCTGGTGCTATGCCAGGCAACATCTGCCCGGCGCATGCGTAGATCGGCTTTTCAGCCGATCTTATGCTTACGCCCGCCGTAGCTACTACGGCGGGCATAGCTCAGGATCAGCCCCAAAGTATCTCCCTCTATTATCCTATTATCTCCTGAGGACTTTCCCACTGAAGAAACTTTGTTATTGTTTACTCAACTGTCTGCAATACTGGAGAAAACAGGTTTCCTGTATCTATCAGGGTAAGGTGTGAAGATGGTCTTCATTTGTTACATAGAGATTTTAGTGTGTTTGTATAGCTCAGAATAGGTTTTTTGTAAAGAACAGGCACCATTGTCTAACATCTCTAAAAAACAAAACCCCAAAACAGCTGAATGTGTAAGTTCTCTCTTAAGATGCACAACATATGTTTTATGCCTTATTACTCTAATGATACACAAGCAGCTGCACTTCCTTCTTTCCAGCATAGCAGAAAATCATCTTCTGACCTAATTCTAGCTTGATGGCTTCCTGCACCAGATTTCCTCACTATCTTAAAGCCTGAACTCTTTCTTACAGTTATTGTTGAAAGTTCCATAAATTCTAGGCGACTTTCAGTAAATTGTACATTTCTTATGTCTTACAAAATACATCTTTATTGGTGACACATTCCAGAATTTTCTTTTCACATGAACAAACTATTTTGCTGCTTTTTATACATCTGTGACTGTCTTTTGACGCAATGGGGCAGATCCAGAGCTACGTTTTCCTTACGTTTCCTAGCGTAGCGTATTTACTACGCACTTCCCTTGGTACTCCCCTTGGTCGTACGTAGTTTAGCCGTGTTACGCTGTTGATAGTAGTCTGGTACGTACATTCAGCGTTACGTGTCGTAACTTCGTACATGCAAAATAGCGTTTTTATGTCTCCGGCTAGCGTAAATACGCTAGCGTGCTTAGCTCTGGATCTACCCCAATATGTGAGTGTTTTCTGATCCTAGTGATTAGAAACCACCCCTTTTGTGAGATTTGGATCTTGGTCCATAAGCACAGCACATATCCATGCCATGCTTTTCACCCATAGTTTATGGCTGCACATTTATATTGGAGTTTTGTCTTTACTTAGAATCAGCTAAATATAATGACTGGTTTTCCATGTAATTTGCTACTTTATATTTGTCAGCAGACTTCAGTCCGGATCCATATCTATGTATGACATGCAAAGTGTGTAAGTGGGGTGTCTGGAGGGAAGGGTGTATGCCCACACGTATCTCCTATTGTATAGTAGATTATTCTAAAGGGGGCGGGTCTTCCTCTCCATACATTGGGCCGGATTCAGAGCTTGGAGTATTCCGATTTGTACTACTGCGCATGCGCAGTAATTTTCTAATGTCATCTACGTTTCTTGTTGCAGCATAGATTGCGTATACGTGGACTTTAAGATTGCGTATACGCAATCTACGTTGCAACAAGAAACTTCTTTGTTTTCTGTTTGGCCTGTTGATAAAAATTGTTTATTTGATAATTCAATAACAACAAATTTATATCTTAAACTTGGAAAACATTCCGCCTCCAACATACAGGAAAGTAAAACATGTAATTGTTTTTTGTCTCCTTAGGAATTTCAACACATTAGATGACTTTTAAGATATGGGATACACTTTAAGAAGTAATTGGATGGTTTCAGAAAAACTGTGAACAGTTAAGGTGAGTAATAGTTTATTTTAAGCAGAACAATATTCTGGATTCTTCCACTTGTATTTTTTGGTCACATTGCTGAACATTCATTAGTCTAGTCTGGCATATCCATCAGCTAAATAGCTGAGAGATCCCTGTAATGTTCGACTATTGCTGTTAAGCCCAACATGATATCGTAAGCATTCTTTATAGTGCTGGGTGCCAGGTCATGTGTTCAATGCCCTAACTCACTGACTATCTATTATTTCAGATTTCCCAGGTTGTTCTTGGAGTTGAGACTTTGGGCCTGACCCAGAGCTACGATGTTACACTGAGCGCTGTAGCGCTCAGCGTAACATCGGTGCTCTGGCTCAGCGTTACATCGCTGACTCCCCCCTGGCACTCCCCCTGTGCGGGCGTATGGCCCCTTCCTTACGCCGGGTGAAGGTTACCCTAGCTTCGCCCGGCGTAAGGAAGGGCCCATACGCTCACACAGGAGCGTATGGCCGCCTAGCCCGTCCCCCTAGCCTGATTTAACTACCTCCCCCCGCCCTCCAGGAGTAACGGGAGCGTTGGGACGCTGAAGGACGTCCCCTCCAGCGTCCCAACGGCGCTACTATGGACGCCCGATAGTAGATCGGGCGTTTCCATAGTAACGCCGGGCAACAGCTGCCCGGCGCATGCGCATTAGAGCTACGGCTGCCTTACTAGCGATGGCGGCCGTAGCTCAGGATCAGGCCCTTTGTGCAGGTCCTCCTTATAGTAGAGGAAATTTACATAGCTTGACCTGGGAATACTACATGCTCCTGTTTGGGATCTTATTCTGGTAGAGCTGTTTATGTAAGCACATTTTTAGCACCAAATAGTTAGAAAATGTTAATATGGTGTAAGAAAAAAGCATCCTACTCTCCTAGCGGAACATGAATAATTATGGACCAAATGCAAAGAACTGACACTGCAGCACTCATGATGCAAAAACTCCCCTATCACAGACAGATCCATACCCTTTGGGCTGTATTCAGAGATCCGTTTTTTAAAGGTACACAATTATACGCACGGCCGGAGCAAGGAAACGCCCACCAACAACCCCGACACTCCTCTCTCCCGGACGTGCTGTCGGTGACTTACGAGTCAATAGACCACTCTGTTCTATCCGTGTGTACTTACGTGCGTATATGTGCTCCGTCTGTGCGATTTTTGATAACCGCGCCTCCATGCGTTCATTTAAATGGCTCTCCCCACCCACTTTTATGTAAATTTTTCCATACGTCTGATTTCCGTGCGTATGACCCCAAGTGCGATTCACATGTACGTCCGTTAGGCACTTCCGTGTGTCAACGTAAACTACTTACATAAATTTACTACGCACGCGCAGTTGATCCAATCCTAAAAACACGCACAGAACTCCACTCAATAACGGATCTCTGAATACGGCCCTTTATCTTTAAGTTTTCTGACTCATGAAAATGTAACATGGCCGTGGTTTGGAAACTAGATCAGTACAATGTACATTGTAGTACTGTGTCATGCCCACCTGTGAGTGTAACCAGCCTTTACTCTTCGAAGTGTCATTTGTTGAAAGTCTGGATAGAGAGAGTTGTGTACCATTCGAGTTGCACGATTGCATGCACTGAAAGCAAATACTATGCAGTCTCACGGCAAAGATGGGGATGTCTGAAGTCTGGATCTATTATTGAACACTGACTGATTATACATCACTGCCGTTGGCTCTTGTTACAGTTCTCTCTATTTCTTCTGCCCTGGAGTCCAAGCTGTTGAGCCTTTTTATTGTTTAATCCCCAGTAATCCTTATAATCAGAGAGAAATGCATCATTGTATGTAGGATGGATTTTATCACCAATCAAAATCTTTCTGAAACGTTCACCTACATATTGCCTCAATATAAAAAAAATGACAACTCAACCTGTTTTTTCATGACAGTGAAACTATGGTGTAAATGCCCTTCCTTCGCAAATCCTAGAGGACTTTAATTAAAGTCGGTTTATTACTCAGCAAGAGATCTCCTCTGATTTTCTTTAGGTATCACTATCTGAGACCTTCGTCATCTTATGTAGTCATAGATCCAGTGGAGCTGCCCGACTCTTAACTGGAGAGCTGAAATTTGAGGGTATATGTGGGTCTGTGTACATTTGGACAGCTGTATAGAGAGGGATATGTAAAACTAGTTAATGAATTGTTGGGAGCACTGTAAGCATATCTGAGACCAGCAGCTGCCTGGTGGTGGTGGTAAACAGAAGCTAGTTGTAAGAATTTTAGGGGGCCTCAGATGTGTTAGCTCTCAATTTCTAAACACATGATATATGACTCAATATAGGGACGCTCGCTGTTTAGCGTTACAATCACCTTAGCAGAAAAGCCTTGAAAGTGACAGGTAGCTCATTTACAAATGTGTGTGCAAAGTTATGGGGCATATTTTCTTTGTTTCTATACCTTTCATAAACCTGTGTTTAGCCTATAAACTAATTTAAGCAACCACTATTTTGAGTAAATGTTATGTGAGTGACCTCCAGACTACTAATGCATCATAGGCCAGATCCTGACCCTTGCATGCTTTATAGGTGCTGTTGATAGTAAATCTGGACACTTACTTGTCCAGAGAGCTTCCTTAACGGGCAGAACTACCATTGGTGCAGCAGGTGCAACGACACTGGGGCCTATGCTGATACAAGGGCCCACAGCCATCATCATCGTGCCGCCAAAGCTCCCCACCGAGTTACCTGGGATATCATCAGGGCCAAAGCATATGTTTTGCACCTGGGCCCACAACTCGCTAGTTCTGCCTGTAACTTTTACGACTAGCGAATGGCCGCAGACCTAGTCATAATGGGGCTTCCCTGCCTCTGACCTCTCATTTAAATGGCTATCCCCTCCATTGTAAATGAAGGGTCAGCCCCTTCAGCTTACTTACAGACTTATATAACTTAGTTACGTACGTCAGTAGGTATGCTATCGTAACACCTGGCGCGTGCATGCGTAGATGTTCCAAGACGGGACTTACGCAAATGACTTGCGAGTGATTATTGGACTAATCGTTTAATTATCAGGTGATCAGGAAAAAACAGGTGAATGGGAAATTAATCGCTGTAGTTAGTGGGCATGATAAATCTTACAAACGCCACATAAACATACCAGAAACGACTTGGTAGAATCATTTGGTCTTTCGACATGTTTAATTAATACTGGGTGCTAGCACTCAATATTTTAAGCTAAGTCAATCAGCTAACTGAAAGGCTCCCTTTTCTACTAGTGCCTCCCTCTTCTGCTAGGTTTATCAGTCCCAGCAGGAGAGGTTCCTTTTGCGGGAAATCATTCCGTTTATTGGACCACCTGCTGCTGCATATTTTTATGTATTTATATTTTTTTATGACCTGGTTGTTATGCAGTATCTTTGTGTGTGTTTTTGATAGGTGTAAAGAGGATTAAGAGCAGGTAACATAAGCTTAAACTTGACTGTGCTTTTTTTGTTAGGCTTTGAGCCTTGTCTGTGCTGTGGTAATTTACTCATCTATTATTTTCTACACAGCATCCTTAGTATAAGTTATTAAAACTTATTATTCACAAGTCATTAAAACAGTATTTGAAGATGCATTTTTTTTCATCAATGCACCTATTACTAGTAATTTGCTTCAGTTGTAAATACAAAAGTAAGAGTCTTCTATTCTACATTGCTACCTATTTTAGTCTGTATTTAAATATTCTGTCATCGCTTCTGTTGTTATCATTTAGACTGCTGCTACACCCAGTAATCTCTTTGAATGAACAGAACTCAGAAGCTATACAGTTATTGTTGCCTTTGTCTTATGCCTTGCTGCTAAAGTTTTGTTTGATGTTCTTGTTTGGTTAAGGAGCCATATTGTCTCCTGTGTATATCATATTAAGCGTGTGATCCTCCTGAAGCACTGTGTTTCTCAGGATCATTTTGGGGGACTTACATGGATCAATGGCTCAACAATAACTTCAGGTGGGCTTTAAGGAGAAGGGGAAAAAAATCCTTCAATTAATTTCTCTGGTCAACCACGGTGTTATTTACACAGAGCTGACCATGTGTGCATAGTGACCTTTTTTTTCTATAGCTGGTATACATAACATCACCAATTAATATATTTGCCAACAAGTAGTAAGAATACGATATAGTTAAATAACACTAGTACATATTGGTCAATTAATATATATGTTACAATATGTGACAATAAAGCCTGTTATAGTATGCATTCACCATCTGGAATAAGACAATTGAAAAGAATTTAAAGATGTCACTCAGAATCACTGTGGTATCATCACTCTGTGGAATTAAGCAGAATTAATAGGAGTAGGCGTCAGAGAAAGAGTACTAGCGTTATTCTGTCATTTTCATTTATTTTATGATTGTGTCTGTGCTGCCACTTTTATATTGTTAGATTCCACTGTATATTTCAGCACACATTATAATAAAAAAAAGTTATTAACATCATTTTAGACAACAATTATTTGCCACTAAGTAATTACTAATAACTAAGAAGTGAAAATAAGAGCTCAGTACTGCATTAGGAGCAATACATTGACCATATTTTTGGCTGGATTTCTTAGTGATGTTATTTTTTTTATTTATAATTGCAAGCATACACATAAATCTATTGTTGTAGATTATTGGTTATTCTTTACAAATATATATTTTTATTTTGAATATATTAATGCTTTTAATCTACTTTAAGTCTACTTTTTCCTATTTCAACTTCAGTAATGTATGAGACAAAATTAAGACAATAATGTAGTAATAAAGTAAAATAAGTAGATAAATAAATGTTATTTTGTACAATATTATTGTTTGTAATAACGTTTCGGATTTTAAAATATAAATCTATGGTAATAGGTCCACTTATATGATTTAATAAAAAAATACTATTATTTTATATAAGAATGTCATACCTTAATGCTTACTATGTGATGTAAGTCTTTGATTTGAATGATAAAGAGATGGGGTGTTTTGAGGTATTCTTCCTTGACAGGAACTCCTATTTTGCAATCATTTGAGTGCTGCATCTGCAGTGTTCTAAAATGTCAAGAACAATTATGCTTTGACATTGGTAGTTTGGTTAGTGTCTCATTAAAGTAAAGAAAAAGCTATTTAATGTATGCATTTTTTCTTTGAGAATTGGGTCACACTGCATCAACTTCTAGATAACACTATTAGAATGATATTTTATTGAATTGTATATTGTAATTGTATATTGTGTAAATATAAATATGGTCTTTTTGTAAGAGTGCAAGAATGCCGTAACTACACTCCATTAGTAGCTTATATAACATTAAATGGATTTGAAGGGTACTTTATTATCCATTTGATTGTTATTTTTTACCCCCAAAAAAATTTCCTCTAATCTGGAATAAAAAATCTCCTACCATAGATTTTCCTTTACACTTGTAAATTAACAAACACTAAGTAGCTACATTAATTTAGTGTGTATGTGAATTTGTATTAAAGAATACAATTCCATTGTTTAACTATATCAGTCAAATGCAGGGTATACCGGAGTTTAATGACTTTTTGCATTATGAATGTAAAGCTTCTCTCACACACTATGGACTGGATTCTGAGTTAAATACGTCACCACAAAGTGCGTAAGTGTGGTGTCTGGAAGAGAGGGTGTATGCGCCTTTCAGATGTTACGTGAGATTTCTGTGCGTATCACCTATCATACGGAACTCAGTTCCATATGATAGGATATACGTACAATGGGGTGGTTCTTCCCCTCTGTCCGCCAAGGTGGGTGGGGGTTGTATGTAAATTTTACAGTAGGGGCAGGGATTCCTACTTGTGCGTGAATCAGCGGTCGTACAGACAGCAGCGTATCTGTCATAAAGTCCCCATGACAGAGGGGAGTGACAAGAGGAGTTCACTCTCCTCTTACATGTGGACTATAAGAATATAAAGAAAGTGCGCAGGGGTCTTCATCCGGTCCTGTGTCTCTCTCTCTCTCTCTCTCTCTCCCTCAGGCGAATGATAGAAGCCCCCTACACTTTATATTTGTACCATCCTAGGGTGGTAAAGTCTATTACTGGAACTGGGAAAATTTGGTGGGGCTGGGGGGTCAAGCTGCTTGCCCTCCTTGTTTCCCACTTTCTTGTAATATATTAGTTTTATTATTTATTTGACTTTAGTGTGTAACTATATTAAGAAAAATATATTTATAGATACAAATGTTATTGTAGAGACATGACCTATGTCACTAATCATTATTATATGACCAAAAAGACATTTGTTTTTATATTACATTGGTTTATAGCTTTGTGGTTTACCACATCTTATAGAAAATATATGTCATGTATAAAAGATGAGAAAATATGTGTATGAGTATGTTTTTTTTTTCTTTTGTTTTTTTTTTTCTTGCAGCTTTACTTCTAAAGATTAGTCATGGGCACATATACACATATTATACCCCCTAGTAGAAGCAGTGACCATGCATGAAGTCATTTAATTAAACTAAGATGCTTGTCCTTTCTGATTATCTTGAATATGACCATGCCTCTTTTGAGTAGCTATTGACATTAGAAAACATGCAAAGCTGCTACACCAAAACTGCCAGCTCACAATACTTTATTACCAGGCAGAATGGATGTAATGAAATGTAGTGGAACATATATTGTCATTAGTTGTTTGAAAGTGACTTAAAGACAATAGGTAAGATAACGTGCTATGTCAACTACATGTTAGAATTCAATTCCACATAAGCACTATGCTGACCTTTGTCATTCAGTTGGGATATAATACTGAGCTCTTGACCCTATAGTCTATAAATTTATAAGCAGAAGTCTCAGAGCTTGATTGTCAATTCTTAATCTTGTTGCTCTACTTATTCACAATTGCAAATAAATTTATATAAAAAAAGATAAAAATACAAATCATTGTAAAAATATTTATTTATTTATTAACAGGGTTTTATATAGCGCCCACAGATTACGAAGCGCTTTATTGAAATATTGTAAACATTTTTTTTTTTTGAAAAACATATTAGACCTATGTTTCAATATAAAAATCCAGTGCTGTAAAAGGTAATAAACACATGTTTCTTTTATTAGAGATTTCCCTCTGGCTTTGTAAATCTTTAAAGTTTTTAGGGGTAATTGACGCACTTCACTTATACAGGAAAACAGATCACTTCAAGTAAAACCTGCTGCAAACTCATTCTTTTTTATTTTTATTTCATAATTAACAGGTTTTTATATAGCGCTATCAAATTATGTAGTGCTTTACAGAGAATATTTCACATTCACATCAGTCCCTGCCCTATTGGGGCTACATACTAAGTTCCCTAAAAGGGTAATTTATTAAGCAGCCAATTAACCTACCAGTATGTTTTTTGGCATAAGGTGGAAACCGGAGCACCTGGAGGAAACCTACGCAGACAAGGGTAGAACATACAAACTCCACACAGATAAGGCCTAGTCTGGGAATCGAACTAATGACCTTATCGCTATAGGTGTGTGGGGGTGAGATTTCCCACTTACAAGCAGATTCGTGGTCGGACGACTTAAGCCTTATGGCAGGCAAAGTCACAGAAACAGTGCACAAGAGAAGGGAGTGACACGAGTAGTTCAATCCCCTCTTAAGTGCAGACTTCTGCACGTACGGAAAGCGCGCAAGGGTCTGGATCAGGATTTATGTCCTACCACTACATTTTACGTCTTTCCTTGCCTCATAATCCTTGGTACATTCGTATTAATTTTTACTATATTTTTTCCCATTTCCTCTCTATCTTGTAATTCTATATATTTGTTACTCCAATGTATAGCTGAATATTATTATGCTGTGAAGCATGTTGTAATAACACCAACCTCAATACAATAGTAAAATAGCCAAAAGGGCTGTGCAGAACATAATGCACCTAAATGTATACAAATGTGTCTGTTTTCAGATCAGGATGTTACTAGATAGATAAATGAAATTTTCTCCCACAAAAGCAATATCTTTATGATATATTTAAAATGGTATAACTAAAAAATATTGAAATAGTGATATTTAAAGTCATTTAGGAATGGGGTATGCAACTAAATATATAGTGCAATGCCCGTACTTTCATATATGGCTCCCTAAATGTAGGAAGTATCTTGCCTAACTTCCAAATTGTAGATTAACTCAACATAATACACTTACCTTGCCAAGTATTTTGTACCTTTATTAATCAAATTGTTGCAATGCAGCCCCAGCACTCATCTGGTTTCCATATAAAATTATATGTGGAAAACTTGCTGTTATCGGATGTGTGTTGATCCGTAATTGCAGGTACTCACATCCAGACATCCTTGCAATTGCTTCACTAACCAATCCGCTTGCAGCAACAGAGCACTGATAACCTTACCCTAGTTTAAGTTTTCCTGCTTGTGCAAGTGAAAATGGCTGCATTTCAGTCTGGAGTAGTATGCAGTCTATTAACATGCCTATACTGTACAGTACATTGTAATACTAAGTTCCACCCATTTGCGGGCCATTTATGGCCGCACTGTAGGAAGTGACATTTGACAGAGCGTATTGCTTTCCTATCGGGTATCCCAGGTGTATGTGCTTGTGCAAATTGCAAAATGGACAAAATACAATCTGGCTGCATAGAAAAGATGGTAAAGTCTGAGCTCTGGATTTGCTCCATTAAGTCTAGCTTAAAGAGTTAAAAGCTGCAGTTGGAGCTGTTATTACTCTTATATTTTATTGAAGACATATTCCAGGCTGTAACGAGCTGTGTATAAGGAGAACTGTCGAGAATCTGTAAATAATTGATCATCTCTTACCAAAGGTACAGAAGGTGTCTCAAAAGTAAAAGAAAACAGGTCTTTAAAACACTGATTATCCACTCTGTTCTAGAAAACAATTTCACAACGGTCACTAATAGGAAATGCAGATTTAGGAAAGCTGCCTTTGTGCAAAAATATTATTTATCTATTATCTATCTGTCTGTCTGTCATAGCTCATCCTAGAAGAAACTTGTTTTCTTCTTTTATTTATTACATCTGGAAATGGACTTAAATGGAAGCAAAAAGCAAGCCAGATGCAAGTTGTGATTTTGCTAGATGCACTAGGAAAATAATCTTTGCATGAGTTTTTTTGCTATGAATAACTTGACCTTTTTTAGCTGAACCAGTTCATAAATGGCCTGCAAAGAGCACACCAATCATTATAGAACAAGCCACACACAATTATGTAAAGTGGTTAATTTATAATGCCTGCAGATATATTTTAAATATTAATTAATAAGGATTAAACTGATGTGATTCTATCCATGGTCCAATATTAAGAATTTTGCTTCAAACTCTAATTATTTTATTTAAAAACATGTCTAAAGTAGCTGTAGAGATATAGGTCATTTGGGATAATAACAGGGACAGATGTTGAGTACAGTCATATTTTATGGATATTATTTTCCAAAAATGTCAGCTACTTCCAAGTATGGATGGCTGTAAATGAGAGATTTCGTCAGAAATAAAAAAACTGCATATTGAATGTATATTTAAAAAATGTACAGCGCTGCATAAACGTTAATGGTGTGACTTATTCTTTGTTTGAATACTTGGCCAGATAGACCCTGTACTGTCCCTCTATCAAATATTTTCTACTATATAAATTATATTATATAGAAATGTATATGTGTATTAATGGGGAAATCTGTCTGTCTGTCTATCAGTCTATCTAATTAATATATCCTTCTTCTTTCCTCTCTAAGTCCCTCCTCATGTTCCTTTACTATTCTAGTACATTAAATGCTCTGTTATCAATGGGAAACGTTATTGTATATTTGCCTTGCAAAATGGAATTCTATTTGTGAATTTAAATTAGCTTCCATAAATTTTAGTATATGTCAGGTTTATTGAAAATAATTGTTATGATTTGTATATGACATGCATTAATGTCCATTACCCCTATTTATAATGTGCTGTTTACATCCTTACATTTATAGGGTAGTAAAAATGAGCTTGAAAGGCAGGGGTAATTTACACAGAAACAAAGGGAAAAATGTCCCAGTACACCGCGTGTGTTTAAACTAAAAGCTAACTCACCTACTGTAGAGGAATCCCTTAAAGACGAATTGCTTCTATGGTACAACACCCATTTTTCCTTTTCATCCCATTCACTGTTTATATAAAGCCCACATTGGAGTTGCTTTAGAGTTGTGTGTGTGTGCGATACAAAAGCGAACAAACTAATTTAAATACAGCCAATTCAGCCAATTTTCACATAAAAAATGCAAGCGTGATTCGCACGCATCTGGAATACGGCTATGCATTGTCGGAAGCGCATCCATGCTTCCATTTAATTTATCAATTGAGTGGAATGTGCGCGTGCGAGTTGTATGGACACATTTTGCCGTTCGCATACATTTAATTCAAAGTAAGGTGGATGCAGAAATGCATTATGGTGTATTTTTACTTTTATTTTTTATTTATTGAAAAGAAATACTTTCCAAAAAATGAATGTTTTGAAATTGTAAAAAAATGTAATATTTTAAATTGTAAACTATTTAATAGTTGTATGTGCTATGTAAGTGTTAGAAACACTAACTAATTTGTAATATTGTATTTTATTTTTAATTTAATTTAGAGTCTCCAACAACATACAAAAGAAAACTGACAATATTTATGATTAGGAAAAATAACATTTATTTTTAATATAAATAAAAAAATGATTAGAAATGTTATAAAAAGGGTGTGCGCATGAAACAAACTAAAAAAAGCTTCACCTATGTTAAAATGCCTCACAGTTACAAATATTCCTGCAGATATCTGCTATGTTTCTTTGTATCTATATTAAATAGTGTTTTAGCAGCTGTATTGCTTTTTTGTTAACTAGTCACATGTTTGTCTTGAGGCATTTTCCTATTAAAAACTGTTTTAAATAAGTTTGCACCATGGTCAGGGCTGGTGCATAGAAAAGTAGTAAGCACGTGCAAACTGACAATACAGATGCACGCGAATCAGCTAGTATACACCCCAAAAATACATTAACATATTAAAGCACACCCCTTTTTACATACAAATAAACATGGATTCGTAAGCTGACGGAGACAGAAAAATGGCATCGCATGCACCTGCTTTACGACCCACAATACGCTTCTTACACATGCGCAGTGCTCAATTCCGCTACGCATCCGTCTAAATTTTGCACGGATACGAAACTCTGAATGCGGCCCAATTATCTTTATCTTATAGACCTTGGGCACTGTTTTCATCACCACACTCATAACTCCACAGAATGTAATAGTAAAATACTCCTCCAGACATGTGAATGTCAAATGCTTAAATTATAATGTCATTGAGGCTAAATATGAATATTTTCTGATAACAAGACTCAGACCTTGGCTAACTTATAGATCATTAAATATTCTTTATTTACAAGTTTTACCTTCTGCTACATACAGACAAATGGTTTTCTTTCACTGGACATGTAGTATAACTTGAATAAAGCGTTTTGGTCCTGATTCAGGGAATAGACAATATGCTATCTCCAATCCTGAAGATGCCATCCCAGAGACAAAAGGAAGATCATGAGTACTATAGAATTATCTTTGGATATGGACAGTGAAGGGTAGCAGCTTGGATCCATTAGTGCAGTATACATTTATGCCCCACTGCCATTAAAGATAAAAGACAAGTTATATTTTGTGTGTACTGGCATTATCGGTTGTTTGGTAAATTAGGCCAGTGGCGCACCCATTGAAAATTGAAAAAAAAAAATGTTAAAATGTGCAAAAAGGGGGGCGTGGATTCGCAGGTGCTGTAAAAAGTCTCGCGGCCATGTTGTGTAGACTGTCATGGAGGATGATGATCCTGGCCTGTGCTGCAATAGGAAAGCAGGTGAGGATGGTAAATGTTTCACAACATATTCAACAGTGCTTATGCACTGACACAAGCTCTGGTCCATTGTGTAATATGCTCTACTAATGCATTCTATATTGCTATTATATCTGTTCCTGCAGTCTAAAATTACAATTTTATTGTGTAAAAGAAGTAAGTTATAAAAGACTTAAAAATATAAAAAACAGGACTTGTTACAGACAATAAAAATGCAATTCCTTAATGTAGATTTATTTTATTTTTATTATTTTTAAATCTACATGATAAACGTCCTGCTTTCACAAAGAACGTTAATGCTTAGATATTGTTCCTGCAATATAAAACTAAGTAAATTATACATTTCTTAAATATCAAAAACAGGACTTGTTACAGACAATAACAATGCAATTCCTTAATTTATTTTATTTTTATTATTTTTAAATCTACATGATAAACTTCCTGCTATCACAAAGAAAGTTAATGGGTGTCTTAGATATTTTGGCAGTCAGATAGTACAATAGATGCGAGCAGAGCTTGAACGGGGCAGAGCTTATTTGTCACATTTTCGGGCTCCAAAATGTTGGGAGATATGCTAATATACTCCACATATATTACACATATTGGAAACCCCCCTGCGTTTGCCACTGAATTAGGCATACATGTGGGTAATCATTAAAATACCATGCTACTCTTTATTGATCCAATCATAACTTAGAATTAACAGCTACCTAAATGTATATCTTTCTATATGAATGACAACCTACACTTCCCCTTATTGCACTCTGTTTTTCCTGCTCTACAGACCTCTTTAGCCTGACTTAGCAGAATTTTGAACTTTTTTATGGTTCACGTTATTGTATAAACCTTATTTTTTTCTACGTCATTGAACAATACTTTGTTGTAACATACTTTACTGTGTTTGCCTTGAAGACATTGGCCCAGATCCTGAATTAGTAACGTCAGGGGACTTACGCACAAAGCGCGAGCAAGTCCCCTGTCAGGTAACATGCGCACACACATGTTACACTAGCGTACCGGCATTTGTACGTAACTTTGTTACATACGATAGCCGGTACGCAAAATGGGCTGACCCCTAATTTACTCATGTCATATCTCCTCCATAAAGGCAGAGATAGACATTTAAATTAGGGGTCGGGGGCTGGGAAGCCCTGTCATGACTAGGTCTGCGGCTATAAGGCCACAGACCAAGTCGTAAAAGGTAGGAATCTGGACACATGAGTGTACAGAGCCCTGCACGCACGTAAAGCATGTGGGTGTCTGAATCTTCCTCATTGTCATATATTTTGTACTTATACACTTATTTTGTTATCCTACTTCCTGTGTGAAATTATATATATATATATATATATATATATATATATATATATATATATATATATATATATATATATATATATATATATATATATATATATATATATATATATATATATATATATATATATATATATATATATATATATATATATATATATATATATATATATATATATATATATATATATATATATATATATATATATATATATATATATATATATATATATATATATATATATATATATATATATATATATATATATATATATATATATATATCTATCTATATATCAATTATTCCACACAGTGGGGTGTTAGCACACACTCCAGTCAATCACAGAACATCGAAGTGCAAGACAAAAAAAAAAAATTATATAAACTCAAAGTACCTAGGTACTCAGTCAGCACATCCAAAAATTGATCCGAAGGAGTTGCAGAAAAAGTTTATTCAATTAGCACCAAGCACAAAACACAAGAACAATTAAACAGTTATCATAAACATAACACAAATATATAAAAATGGTAACAAGCAGAGATACAACACTACAACTGTAATGTCTGATTAGTAGCCATAGACAAAGGAATATTCATACAGTCTCAATCATAGGTCCTTCCAAAAGAGAGGTCCGGCGCTCCAAACATACATTAAATAACACTATGTGTCAGCACATAAATAAAAAGGAGGTTTAGTTCACAATATAGCTATATTGGGTTAAGCTCACCTGCCCAGCGTCAAGGCACCTCCTGTAGGTGAGTCCCAATCCATTTGCTATATGTGTACACAGGAGGTCTCTGTGGCCATTTCTTTTGCTACTGTTTAGTTTCATTTGGGCAGCAAATGGACAGAGACTCACCTACAGGAGGTGCCTTGACGCTGGGCAGGTGAGCTTAAC
>WWET01002684.1:86575-105127 GCA_011038615.1 Limnodynastes dumerilii | reverse complement strand
GGTGTGGGGGTGGGCTGGGGGAGGGGGGGGGTGCTTAGGGTTAGGCTGCTGGAGAGGGTACTTAGAGTTATTGAAATAGGGCCGTTCACTATGGGGACTCACACTCACCCCAGGAAGCCCTAAGTATAAGTGAACAGGAAACATTTCTGTCATATTCTGTTTCTTCCAGAGACATTTTGCAATATATTTAAATCTCCATTTTTATTATATTTCAGTAGCGAGAACATGCTTTTAAATGCATTGCTGACATTAAAATGAAACTGATGGTCTTTGTTATCAGTGAACTGGGCGCAACAAGGAAACCCATACACTGTCATAATCTCCAAACACGATAGAGCTAACCATGGCCCAGGGAACAGGCTCCTTTATTGTCATAGTTTCCTAATGTATTTTGGAAAATAGTCTACAAGTTTCAGGAAATGTATGAAATAACTTTCACTCCCTCCCCCTCCAGACAAAGTGCTATTATTGTGTTTATGTTTATTTCAATATTTTGCCAAGACATATTAATAAAACCCGTATTGCTTTAAATCTAGCGGCAGCAGGCACATATGGAAAGCTCATTCCCTCTTTTGTATAGGAGAAATTCTTGCAATTTTCTTTTATTGGAGTTCAATAAATTGTTATTTAATAGTCCTTTTGTGTTGCCGTCACACAGAACCTACTTTATTATGAGGACTTGACACAGTTAACTTTGTGTTATTTTGGTTTAAGATGTCCAGCGGAGACCTTTAGTTTTTTTTGTGCATTTTCAGTAGCCTTGTGGGTACCTTGCAGTTTGTTGGCAATAGTTTCTCAGTGGGAGGCCAGGAAGAAATAGGTCTGGAGAACCATTAAGTGTTTATTATGTCTTGTGCTGTAGCAACTCACTGTGCAGAATTCATTCTGATTCGCCTTGGTCAATCAAACTATATTCAGAAATGGTTTATTATTTTGTTTTTCCTAACTGTATATCCTCTGATTCTTCAAATGAAGTGCAGATTTTTTTAGTTGCACTAAGTGTCTGCTAGGGATGTATCTGAACACTCACACTAAATCACCCCCACTCAGTATTAGATTTTTTGTGCTATAAACCATGGCCAGAAGTGTTCCAGGTCCTTGTCTGTCAATAAGCTCAATGCCCCAATAGTATGTTGTCATGAGTTAGAGAAGTTGGCACTTTTTATTTTTTTTTATGCTCAGAAGAGATAAAAGATTTCATTTTACAAAAAATATTATTGAAATATAGGACCGGATCCAGACCCCCGATAATTTATTCTAAAATACAAGCTGTCCTACGCAAAATATTTACTAATAATTTTAAACACATACATATTTGCAATTGAAGTGATTCTTTGCACATGATTTTTTTTATACAATCCTTTCCACCTGTTATATTAAACTTTGGCCTCTTGAATTTGTGGATTTTGCCTGTTTCCTGATCCCACCTGTGACGGCAGTCGGTGCATGCACAGATCAGAGGATGCAAGACTCTCAAGAGAGTGCACCCTATCAAGTCTTAACATTGAAGCCTATTTGAAGCCTGTTGGGGCCCAAAAAACTGAATGATCAATAATAATATGCATAACTTTGTACAGGATAAGGCATAAAAAAGTTAAAAGTTATGTGTGCTGTTTTTTTTTCTCAGGGAAAAATATAATATTTTAGAGATTGATATAACTGGTGAGGAATTGATCACAAACCCCTACAATATTTTCTAAATTATTTGATATTTAAAATGAGTAATATAATTTACTAACTAGTAATAAGTTTTATACTTTATCATTATTCTCAGCAATTTCAACATTGGCTAGAACAAGTGATACACATTTCATGTTGTCTATGAAATAAAAAAAAACACTGATGTTAAAATTGAAAGATTACTTACTAGGGCCAGATTTACTAAGCTGTGGGTTTGGAAAGTGGAGATGTTGCCCATAGCAACCAATCAGATTCTAGCTGACATTCTCTAGTATGTAATAGAAAAGTGGGATCTGTAATCTGATTGATTTCTGTGGGCAACATCTCCACTTTTCCAAAACCACAGCTTAGTAAATCTGGCCCTTACTGTCAGATTATAAAGGTTAGGCTGGTAACATACTACAGCGACTGTCGCTTTAAGCATGTGATGGCCGATAAATGGGTCAATTTTTCCCTAGGGATATCGGCACCACACAAAGATCCAGCTCAAAAAGCAATTTCAGTTAGCTAAGAGTTTTCCTCTATTTCACTATATACCAATAAATATGTGTGTGTTCTTATACCTGTGATATAATTAGCAGCCATGTTCCTGTTAACTTTTTATGCAGTTAAACATACCTTAACAGGTACACATAAGTATAAAAAAGAAAAAAAAATCAGCATTACTGATTAATAGTAATTCAAAGAAATAGTAAACATAATGCAAAGGAAGTCAGTATATGCCAAAACTGTGACCTTGTCTTGTGTAAGCTAATAATGTTTTTTTCAAATACACTTCAATTAACCGAGTTCAATTATTTTAATACAAATAAAGGGCTGGATCCAGACGTACGGGCGCCCGTGGTCATTACTGCCGGCATTGAACGTGCACTCCCTGCTGTTGGTAGGAAATCTGGACACTCTGTCCACGTGTCCAGATTCTTACCTTAACTTTTCCAACCCCCCGCCCGTCCCCTCCTTAGCATGTCTACCTCCGCCTTCACAGCGGAGGTACAACATGCGTAAAGGGGGGGGAAGCCCCCTTTTTCGTAAGAGCTGGTGTAAATAACTTTTATTACGTATGGCGGCCACTGTGGCGTCATAAGAAAGTTGTGCACATGCACACAATCTTCAATACGGTGGAATTACATACACGCTGTACGTAATTCCCCTGTCGGACGTTCCTCAGGATCGGCCTCAAAGTCTGAAACAATATTTTACATCACTGTGGCATACGGTTGGCATTTCTTGAATCTGGCCATAGCCTTGTGAAATTAAAGTCATTATTTTTCATATTCAGTCATCGAGTATTGTGTCTGAGCGGTATAACATATCTGCCTTCTACAGCACGCTCCAAGTGATTTTATTTGTTTCCTAATTTTTTTGCTTCAATCATATGCCAACAAATAATTTTATCTAGCTGTAAACACATTTTAGTTGAAAGCTGAATATTTCTTCTCTTCCGAATAGATCAATATTGAGCGGATCCATTGTTTTGACATGGACTCATATAGGATGTTAAAGCTCTTTTGTAGTGTCATGAAACCTCTACTGATCAGTCAGAGAAGACTAGAGCTGGAGGTGGCTGTTGATTGGCTGATGTCCTCCCCTCTCTGAATGTCATTACACACTCTCACACACACTTTGGTAGCAGCAGGGATCAGCAGCACACTTGTCAGCAGGATTACTAGAGCCTACCATACCAACAGATTCCCAGCTTTTACATTCAGCAGAGGGAAATCACCATCATTTACATGGCAATTATATTAAGCACATGTTGAGCTGTATACACTGGTGAGTGATGCATGAAACACCATTTGTAGATTATTGTTGTTTTTGTTATTTCATTCAGTCCTGCTGTTTTCAGTTACACTGTGTAAATGTTAGTGTTCTGTTTGTTATTTAGTATATACTGTTTGTATTGTTTTTTAATCACACTTAATGAGTTTAAGTAACTGTAGACAATGAAATTATATTTATTCTAGTAAAAATGCAATACAGTGTTGCTTATCATATAAAATTGACATTTTGCCAGTCTAACCAAATAGTGTTATAATATCAAATGGTAGTAATGCTAGTTTGTATAACTTGTTCATACTGTAGCTGGGTGCATAGAAGGGTCAAGGGTTCTCTTGTGTGATTAAACCCAGCAGCAGCTTGCTCATCATATGTCTGTGTGTGCAGAAGCCCTCCACAGGCATTTACATTACTCTTAATTGTAGCAGTGCTCTCCCTTTAGAAAGCCATTAAAAGGAAAATGAGGACAATGGTATGTGGTCCTTTTAGAGTTCCAGTAGCAGGAGAGACTACTGTGGTACAATCCATCATACTGTTCAGACAGCAGAAAAAGAGATGAGGGGGTTGTATTCAGTCTTTTATTATACCTACAGTTAAGCTATTCTAAATGGTTACCATTATCTGCAGGAGTTTTATGACCTTCTTGTAAGTGGAATGCTTTATAAATCTGTTGTCACGGAGTCTTTTTTGCATTGTCTTCCTTTCTTTATTTTTAATCTTGTTTCAACAAACATGAAGCAGCAGCATTGGAAAAGTGGTTGTTTAGTAAAAGAGAATAGTCGTTTCACCTGTCAGGTGCACATGGTCCCTCCCACACCTGCCAAAATGTTGAGGAAAACCCTGTCGCAGGCCAAGAATGAATAGCCTGGTGTACACTCCTTCTCACAGCTGTTCTGTAGTCACATTACAGGTGCATTCATGTGATAGAGGTACCCCCTACTGTCTATTACTTCCTTATTCTATATAATAAAACATGGTAATAAAATGTATTTATAAGCATGTTTAGTCTTTCAGTTGATGTTTAGTCTTTCAGTTGATGTTTGGTCTATGATAATTCATTTTTCCAGTCTATTTACACAGCTTCAACATATTCAGCTTCGTGAATGAGGCCCTGATTCACACTTAAGAGTGAGTTAGGTGCAGACAGAACTGCATCTAACTCACTGGTGTAGCCCCCAGTTTTAAGTATCTTATGGCACTATGCAGGGACGATCCCTCCCCCCTCCCCATTCTAACAAAACACCTCTTTCTAACTAAATTACTACCTAACTGGTACATAGATTGTGTACATTTCGGAAAAATACGCACTTAAGAAGCACATTTTTAAGTGTGAATCAGGGTTTGAATGACCAGTGTATACAATAAAGCAGAAGGTGGGTGATGGTGCTAGCTAGAGTTTACTGGTGTATAATAATATACATGGATGGCGGTCTGGAGGTCTTATAATGCTTGTTGTCAGATGTGAAATTGTTCCAAGGCCAGATAGAGGTGATACATGTTCTTTTAAATAATTGTAGCTTCTAATGACATGTAAATGTCAATCTCTAGTATTACGTAGCTGTAATGGATCATTTTATCATCATCATCCTCATCATCCTCATCATCACATATTTGCTGACAGACACGGGTGGTTTCAGCTGCAATATGTTGTATCTCATTATTACCACCTTACATTGTTCTTGTTATTGTTGTAATTATAATATTATGTTGGTATACAAATAGTAGCATAGCAGAATTTTGGCCTCTTTCTTTGCATTACGCCATGATTTGAAATACATTTTACATATATAAATAAAGCCGTTTACTGTGTGCTGATGTGTAATTTTGGCATGCGGAGTATGAAAACACCACATGCCGCGTGCGTTAGTCGGCTGGTATTATCAAGTCTGGATGATATAATGCATATCAGTGCATTCCTTTGTTTGGTTTCTTGTAGTTTAATGGAGCTGTGTGCACTATGCTTGTACAAAGGTAACATATTGCACTTCAACCGGTATGGAACTCATTATATTATCTTTGATCATCTATGAACTTGGGCATCTATGATTCTGTATGGCCTAATGATGCTGGGGCGATGCTTGTGCCCTTTTCCACTGGCTGGTAAGCTCAGTCATGAGCAGGACTCTCCTTACACTTTAGCATCTTGGTTTAGACATGCTGTGTTTTCTCTGCTGCTTTAAAAAGCACTTTGTTTCCTTGCAAGTCATAACAATAATAACAATGATAGCCTTTTCTCAGTTTAAATGTTTTATTCATGCAGGAATAAACAACCTCCCCACAGCTGTTAATAATGCAACATGAACATTGGGAAGATGGAATTGCACATGAAGCACATGTTTTGCTTTCCCATTGACATCAGTAATATCTTTGTAGGTGTTGCTATGTACTGTATATGTACATACTAAAACCGTGTGTATGGAATATTTTAATGCTCCTCCTACACACATAAAAAACACATGCAAATGACAGACTAAAGCATGTATGTATTTGCAGCTATATGTTGATAATCTTCCTCTAGTATAAAATGCACTTGACTAAATGGAAGCTTAGTATTAACTGTAGAGCTTGAGACATAAGGGGGCCATAATCACTGACATTTTGTAAATGCAAGACAGTATATATGCATTGCCAGTGTGTGAAATGCATGCAAATGGATCTGTTCCTGTCATCAGAATACCCTTTTCTTCAAATTGCATAATAATTTTTTTTTTTAGCAATTCAAGTGTGTTTATCTGAACTAAAAATGCATCCAAAATTCTAATTGGAATTTACCCAGAGAATCACAAGAAACGGTTACTTGCATTCTAAAGTGTGTGTTATTACTGTTATAGCTGTGCTTTGCTGTTGTAGCAGTAATATGCAGTGTTCCTTTATATGTGTTCATATAGACAAATTACTGATACAACAGCAAAGCACATCTATTACAGGCAGCCCTGAAGCAGTGTGCTAAGCAGATTGGTTTTCATGTGCATCCAAAGTTGTGTCTTCCTGGTTACGCACATGTTGCAAAGAGTGAGATGCAGTTATCACCTTGAATTAGCAATGTGATACATCATATTAGGCACATCATGGAGGGGATTTTCAACCATGAAAATGTAAACAGGTTGGGAGCAACACTGTGAATTTCATAGTGTCACTTTTGTTACTTGTCAAGGCAGTGAACACGATGCACAGAGAAGGAAAGTGAAGAAGGGTCACTGTGCCCTGCTGCTTCCTATTATACTGTAAAGCTTACTAGAGAGCCTTATTATTCATGTGTGTGCTGTGCCTTTATTTACAAACTCCTAAAGATCCAGCTTGTAGAGTAAATATTTTTTGTGGTACTCTGCACATTGCTTGACCCAAATGGGATCACCTCTCTTATGTTTTGTAGAGCAGGTTTGGGGAGGGGGGGGGGTATTAGTATTCTAATGTCATGGGGAAGGGCTTCTTTTGGGGAATTCTGCCCTCTGAAAGTTTTTTTTTTTTTTTTTTACCTAATTATGGACTATAAATCGCACCCAACAGTCACATTAAGTGTGGCCTTTTTTCTATGGCAACATAAAGTCAATGAAACTATAGCTCTAATATTCTATATTAATATATGTGTAAAGACTTGCAAAATGAAATGTGTGGTCTACACATCTAACTCCTAGACGTTGAGGGCTAAAACCTTAATTGATTGTCCAATATATTTTGTGCAATAATAGGGTTTTATATAATGTTCCCAAATTTACTTAACATGCTTCAAATTTGTCACATATACTGTGGAACTACTTAGGAGGTTTCCATGACAGATAAGATATAAGACTGACGGTCTGAATGCCTTTGTTGTCATGGTGATACAATAAGGCTTAAGAAAGAAGAGTAAAGGGCACAAGACAGCTTCCCGGGATGGACAATGAACAAATCAAAAAAAGCGAAAAGATAAGAAAAGAAAGATAGACTAGAGAAAACGGACACATAATACACAGCAAGCTTTTCTTATTCTACAGTATTACATTCCTTCATAAAGTTTACTTTACTCATTGTTTTCTTGCCTTAGAATATGCTTAATAAAAATTTTAAGCTAGATGAATTCAATACCACTGCTACTTTTTTTTACGTTTTTTCTTCAATATTGGAAGTTATCATTTAAAAGTAGTCGATGTAATTCAGTTCTTTACTCAATGAGGTCTCTAGGCAATATTACCAGGCAGTGTTCATAGCATGTGTCAGCAGAGTTCAGTTATTCATAATGCTTGGGTCATATATGTCTTTCTGCTTGCATCATTTAAAAAGTATAGGTCTTGCAGTGATTCCACAGCTGTGTTTCATTTAGTCCAAAACACTATATCGTTTAGGCACGTTTAAAAGATATAGAATTTTCTGCCTAAATTTGTCTACCTTGTACGTCATTTTGAAGTGCAACCTTAATCATCAATAATAATAGCAGTGAAAAACTTTTGTCAAATGTTAATCAGTTTCCCGTACAAATAATTCCCATACAGCAGTGGTTAAGGGAACTGTAAATTCTTAGAAGGCCCAAATAGAAAGTAATTAATATACTTCGTTAAGTGCTTAAATTAATTACCGGTGGCGCATAATTCATTTAGTGTTGCTTGAGCAGACTATGCAATTTAAAACCACGGCAAGATTTATCTGTACAATGTGTAAAATGTTCTGAAACTTCTTTGATTTCAGTGTTAATAAACCTGATGTAAATCTTCTTGTACTGTTAGGGTGTATTTTAGAAATAAATCTATAAAAGAAGACAACCAATCTAAAATACACTAAATTAGTAATTATTATATAATAAATATAGACTACACATAAAAATAGGGTCACATTTGGTAGGTGGCATAGTTTTTAGCACAGCTAAATGGTTTAGTGTTAATAACAATAGGGGATTATTTCTGGATGAAAGAGCAGGTAAGTTGATGATTCCTGCATGCCTCCTGACAAAATCATTATTTGTACTGGAATTGCTAATGAGCCATGCCACTAATATAGGCATTCTATTGTATTGCAGATGTTCTGGGACAGGCTTCACAAAGAATTGGATGTGGAAATAGCCATTTCTAGAATTAAGTCCCAACTTCCCAGAGTTGTCTTTTGATAGAAAATCCAGTGCTATTGATGCACAACCCTGCCTTCTCAATGTTCTCATGGAGGGTGTAGATAGCTAAACTTCCTAAGCCGTCACATTGTGTGATTGCTTAATGAGGAATAGGGTTTCCCACCTTGTGACTGGCTCAGTGTGCCCAGTTTTCTAGAGCCTGAACTTTTGAGGATGATTCAGAAGCAAATGTAAATACAATCATAGACAAACCATGTTGCAATGCTAGGGGTGCAAATGTGCATCTACTGTACATACTGATCTCTTTTATTTTTGATCCAAAACTTAGAGATGAGATAGTAAAGAATTCATCTCTCCTGCAATTCATGTGCATAGTCAAAATGAGTGCTTCACATGCTCAGTCTAGCATATGCTCAGTAGAATCTCCTGCTCTGCTCCCCCCATCACTATAACTGTAGTTGTGCTAGTTGTATAGGATTATGAATAAATATTTGTATTATACTTTTAGTCTATTTCCAATTAAAAAAAAAACAACATTATTTGGTGAAATAGTTCTAACTTGATATCTGTGGCCACTGACACCTTCCCCAGATCAGATGTATGGCCTATTTACTGATGCTATGTATAGCAAAGCAGCAGTAAATCTTGTTATGGGCACCTTTCACAATGCTATGAAGGGTCGTAGGTATAAGGACACATCTAGTGCTTTAAAAGTCTCCACTGGTAAGTAGCTATAGGAAATAGATTGATAATAAGATAAAAAATGTATACATACTCATGTCGTTAATAATGACACATTTGGAAAGTAAACATGTAGGAATCATGAAGTTGATCCAGAGTTTGTGAAAATACACAAGTGTGCATCTGGACATACAATGTGGAAATATAATGGGAGAAAACATGTGTAGCAGAGAATATGTAACACATCTCTCATTTCAGTTACTTGATTCAGCTGTGGAATGTGCATGCTTTGATATTACTGATATTACCAATGCTGAGCATTACGTGCTCTTTAAGAAAGTATTAGATATTTACAGCATTTTCTTTTTGATACATACTTCACTTCTTTCATATTGACACCTAAATATCATATAAGCAATGTGTTTAAATATGTTTCAGATTGAGAGATCAAATGTAGCAACAGTAAGTGATTTAATCTTGCATAATAAATGACTGTCTGGGGACAGTGTGTGGGCTGATCCTACCACAAAGGCTTTGAAGTACAATGAATGAATGTAAGTTTCATGGCCTCAGACACATTTCTCACAAGGCATCAAAAGTTAGAATTTGTTTTGTGAAGGTTTCTTATATTTTTCTGTTTTTTTATTTATGCTATGCACTTTATAGCATATAGATGGTTTTACTGCTTTTTAAGGAAGACCTCTTTTTGCACAGTGTAAAGTGTCATGTTTAAGGTTTTTATTTTTGGAGCTGCTATTGTATTTTTACATATTAGAGCCTCTGTTTTGTATGGATTTTTAAATTGATCTGATATATGCATATTGCTTTTCCTAGGAAACCTATTTACAAGAGATGTCTTTTTAGATTTGTTATGGTCCAGTGACACTGCAAAGCTTTAGAGTTTTACTAGCTCTGATAAGTAGCAGCATTTTTTTTTATCTTTTTCAAACCTACTGAAAGACTGGATAATTACAGCTTCTGAGTACAGCTCCACAATGACAAAATGTAAAATAGATATTTCAATTCCATCACTACTACATAAAATACAATTCTGTTAATGTTGCTTGAACTGTAACTGGAAACAAACACTATCATTTCCTAATTAAATAAACAATAGGGTACGTTTCAGATTTCAATGGACACAAAGGACCTAAACCAGAATGACGGATTACACCTTTTTAGTGTAGGTGCCCCAATTGTTAGCACTGCACATGTGCAAGATGTGACTGTTCCATCTATGTTATATGTGCTAGTGGAAGGGTTGTTCCAGTTTTTTTAAAATGAGAATGTGGGAATTTTTAGCACAGCTGCAAAGAGATGCCATATTCCTGTACTCTTCCACCAGAAATCCTGCACCAGCTCAGAGCTGGCATAACTGTCCGGGGAGTAGATATTTCTTCAATAAAAGCACCTCTACACAGCTAAAATAAAAGCCAAGGGCGGATTGGGATCCTAAAGTAGCCCTGGAAAATATATTGCAGTTGCTTTGCGAGCGTGACCAAATTATTGGTAGGCGGGGTATATACTTTATATATAATTTTAGGAGTTTTACTGCCAAAATCCAACTCATTAAAATAATGTTATAAAGTATTATATGACAATTTATGCTGGGTATTCTATTTGTTTTAGTACAGTTTGTGCAGGTATTGAAATGGATCACAACTGCACTACTAAAATTCTGTGGAGATCATGTTTAAAATACAGCAGATGGTAAGTGTGTAAAAAGTACATGAGATGTGCTTATAGAAGACTTTAAACAGTATAACGTGAGATGGCTAAGATAAAATGACAAACCACATAGGTGCACACTGATCATATAGCAGTTCAGGTCCACTGTAGCACTGTTTATTTGGACTGTACGTATTACAATCCTATAAGTTATTTTGTTTAACAAATGGACTGTCATAGCTTGATGTTAGTAGTAAGCATTAAAGCATTTTGCCCTACTGTTTGAAATATGTCCCTGTCCCCTCTTTATATGTGAAATGAAATAATTGCTGATGTAGAATGCACTCTTAGTTTTCTCATGACACACCTAAAGAAGCTGCTGTTACTACATATCAGTAGGATTCATCAGCCTCTCAACCATCAGCCTCCCTGTGGGAAATCTGGCCCTGGCACTGTGGTGGAGCGGTGGCATTTTTGGGGCCCATTATCTCCACGGGCCTTGGTGCATCGCTCACACCTCCGGTAGTTCCGCCTCTGGTCCTTTCACTGCTGGCAGAGAGCATGGAAAAAAAGGCCTAAGATCGTATGAGGTCCCTGAGGCCGCCTAGACGGTGCAAACTTTTTTTTTTTTATCACTGGCCGAATGAGACCCCTCTGAGACGGCCTGCAGCCTATCTGGAAAGTTCTGGTAAGGCCAATTGCCTATCCACCCCTGTATATAGCTGACAAACACTGAGCAATGTGTTTTCAAATATATTTTTTATTTTCTTATGCATTTTAATATATGGATAAAAATTTTACGTGTTTGGCTTTTTGCAGTAAAACAAATTAATACATTAAATTGTGTTTAAAACATGTATGTTAATTATACTATACATAATAGAAACCAATTTAAATAACATGAAAAATAATACTTTAAAATATGTTATTTGTAACTTGTAAAACTTGCTGCATTATGACTTTCTGCCCACACATATCAGTTGTTATGTTTCAAAGGTGTATTCATTCCCTGTACTACCTATCCAGAGGGGTGACTCATGGAACTCTGGATAAGGTAGTACACATTCTCAATGCTTTGCGTTTGAACCCGCTGTACAAAAAACTTTGGATCAGTTCCAGAATGCATATAATAGCACTCTGAATGCAAGTTGGTTAATGACACAAATCCCAGTTATTTATTTATATATGTAGCCAAGCTATACATGATCCTAATGCAGTATGCACTTTATATCATTATCCGATATTTAGTGATAAAATGGTTTACATGATCTCCTAGGACCAGAGTTTTGGCTTACACTTTTAACCACAGCAATGTTTTACACTGCACATGTGCAAAATGGGAGCCTGCTCTAAAAAAGTCATTTCCCACCTGTGATCACTTTTGAGTGCTAGTGAAAATTGGTGTTTTTACTCAGGCATTTTTAATAAATATTACAGTTTTTAGGGGATTAGTTTTTTGTTTCAAATTTTTTTTATTAACTTTAATTGTTTAAATTATTGATTTTCAAAAAGGGGTCAAAGGAGAAGAGAAAGAAACCTCAAAAGCGCCTTCATATTGGTTCACAAAAATCAAATGTGAAACCTAACTTGTAATATTCTATCTTAAGACCAGAAACTACGATACTTTTAAGGTTAATATACATTGCTATAGTGAAATAATAAAATGAAGTAAAATGTGATGCCCAAGAGTCAGAAGCACGTGATTGAAATATATATAGAAAAACCCATTTCTTTCCATATTCCTAAATATAATTACTAGTCATTTGCCAAAATCTAATTATCAGCTAAGAAAGGCAGAGGTACTCAAAGCTGCCCAAATACTGTGTTGCCGCGCTTAGATATGCTGTATATAATGAAAGCATGTACATGACCTTTAGCAGAGCTGATCTCTAAGCGGTAAGTGTAATTGATTGCAAGGACGCCTTGATCCGATCCAGAACTTACCCTGTGGCTTAAAAAGAAAAAAGAAAGGAGGAAAGAGCTCTTTCACAGTGTTGCTTGGTTCCCCTGATAGTGAAGCACCACCGTCCACCGCAAGGTGTCTTGTGTTATTTGTTATTAGTTATTTAGCCACAGAGCTCACCCCAAGAGAATTTAAAAACTCACTTATTATGATTAAATAATACATACCAGAAGCCAATTTAAATAAAATGAAATAAACTTATTTAACAAAATAAAAAATATATACTTTAAAACATTTAACTTGTTTAGGCTGCAGTATTGCACTGCTCAGCCTATTTTCCTATGTATATATCCATATGATACATTTCAAATACATTCTAACTCATGGAAGCCTGGATACAGGGTAGGCATTACGTTTGGATGTGACAGCCCTCCATACGTTTGGATGTGACAGCCCTCCATACGTTTGGGTGTGACAGCTCTCCGTACGTTTGGGTGTGACAGCCCTCTGTACATTTGGGTGTGACAGCCCTCCATATGTTTCACCATTTAAAGGCTACTATCATATCCCTCCTCTCTCTTCTGACCTCCATGCTATACATGTTTAGTTCCTCTAGTGTTTGGTATGTTTTGTGATGCTTGCTATGCACCATTTTAGACTGTTCTCTCTAATATACTTATGTCTCTCTGGAGCTATGGCCTCCAAAACTATATACAATATTCAAGGTGAGGATTACCACTTTTCTGTTTCTGCTACTTATTCCACTCCTTAAGCATCTGACTTGCCTTTATTATTTCCTTGTGACATTGCTTGTCTACCTTTAAGTGAATGCTAAACTCCTTTTCTCCGCAGTACTTTCTTTAGTATTGCTTTTTGGGTTTTTTGAGTCCCAAGTGAATGATTTTGCCACACTCATGGCCAATCTTCCAGTCTCCTTAGACAATCAGTAGTCTTGTTTACCCCTTTTGGTATGTCTATCCTGTTACATAGCTTTGTGTCATGTGCAGAAAGACATACCTTTCCCTGGTAGCCTTTTCTTCTCCAGCATTGACTCCATATACAACCCTTTGTTGTGTCTCCTGCAACCAAGGTTGTATCCATGCATTTCTGATTTAACAGTCTGCTATGCGGCACAGTGTAAAAAGCATTGCAGTCTAGATAAACTATATCTACTGTTCCCAATTGATATACTACTTTTAACTTGATCAAAAAAGTCAGTAAGTTGTAAGTTGCTGCATTTAATATATTCTACAGATGTGTCCTTTCTATCCTCATTAATTTGTCCACTTTCAGCTTTGAGAGCTATGTTAAGACCATCTCCTCAGTGAAAGGACTTTTAATTACTTCTTTTGGCTTCTCCTCACTCTGTTTGTAGTCTTATTATACCTTCTTTAGTTTTTCTCCTTTCATTTATATACCTAAATAAGTTTATATCCCCCCATACTGAGTGGCCCATTTTTTTCCTCAGCTTGGGGCTTTGCAGCTCTTGTAACCCTATTAACCTCCTGCTTTGTAAGATATACCACTCTCTTATTATTATTCTGAGTTTGCTTATATTTCTTCCTCTTTTGCTTTCTCTTTCTGGATTATGTTTCCTTACCTTTATTATATAAATGTTGCTGTTAATAATGATTTTATGCTCAGTTGCCAAGGAATCCCTAACACATTTCCTCATTTCTACATAAGCAGCCTTCCTAAAATCTAGCACCTTTTGCTTTTGTGTCTTGGCCATCTCACACACTTTGTGAGTCCCCACTGCGAAGACTCACATTGCGAATTAAGGACAGCCGAAAGCTGTTTTTCGGCTGTCCCTATTTCGCATGTGAACCCTCTCAGAATTTTTTTTTAATGAATGGCTGAGGCTGTGTGTTGGACTTACGGTTAGACTGCAGGGGGGGACTTAGGGTTAGGGAGTGGGTTGGGGGAAACTCACCTTCCGGAGCACCGTGTTCGGTGCTCCGGAGATTGATCGCTATGCCTCATGGAGGCATAAGCAATCAATAATCCAGCCACTTCGGAACTAGGTGGGAGCTATTTCGAAATAGGGCTTTTTCTACGGGGACCAACACACCTCACACATATCTCTGTGTGATTTAGCCCAGTGCATGCTCAGAACGCAGAAATAAAAAGGACTATTTACTTCCAAACATTTGCACCCGCCCCAGGTCATGTCTGAGTCCGGGGTCTAATGTTTGAGGATCAATTTGTTACCCTTGCAATGTGACACTTTACACACATTACAAAGGGTCAGAAATTTCGGGTAAAGTATTGTGAAAGGAAAAATCATTACATACAGTGACTAAATGAGTGGGCTCTCCACCGATTGGTTGAGGAATAATCTCCATAATGAATTTAAAATATCCCCACTTGCAGAAGGCTCAACATAGTTATCATCAACCTAGTTGAGATCATGATTGCTACCACCCATTTTAATGCCATTTTAGCATTGTCACAGACAAATAGCAATGAATTTAGGTAAAATGATCACAATACCCCACTATTGTAATGTTAACAATCAGAATGAACAAAAAATGGCAATAAACAAACACAAGAAAATAATATTTTTCCAAAACTAACTTGCATACAATTTCACAATGTTGCCATTCAGGTGGGTTATACACTGGTATATATAATGGCATATTTTTGACACCTTAAATTTCTATAAAATGACACACACAGAGCTTGTGAAAGTTTATTTTTTATTTAATTTTTTACCATAGTTTAATTCCATACTATTACAAGATACATTTCGTAGTAATGTAACACAGTTTAGACTACGATTTTCCATGTAAATATGGTATTTTTTCTTCATACATTTTCATTAAACTTTATTGAATATGATGTTTCTAAGTTCATATTTAAAAGTCATTTTTTCATACTCCTCTATTGTGCTACATGTATTTTTCCCTGGCATAATATTATTTAGCTTTGAGACCTATAGTGCATTAGCTACTATGTCCAGAAAGTTAAGTTCTTAAAATGAGGTCATGCCATCAGTGCTTGATTTAACTTGATAAAAGGAATGTCTGAGTTGATTTCAAAATGGAAATGTAGCAGGCGATAAACATAAATACACAGACATATGTTTTTTTCTTTAAGTACAAGATTAGAGGATAAACAGTTGACAAAATTTTAAGAAAACGTAATAAACCCACCGGTGAGGGTTGCAAATATATTACATATACTTTAATGCATGTAATTTTTATTGTTCATTTTTAACACATTTATTCATAAATTGTCACCAAAGCAAAACCCCAATACTGAGGAAAAACTAATACAAAAAACAAGAATCATTAATTACAAAGTATAATACAATAATAGTAAAGAATCTTGACAGCACTGACAAAGTAGAACAGTTCACATAAGATATCCATAAATAACTAAACATGTGCCACTAGCACTTGCAGTAAAAGGATTAAAACAGTAGCTGAGCTTCCCACTATTAGATGCAGTGCACTCAGGTCAAAGCATTAAAGGCATGGTCCTATAAATTAATCAGCTACAGAAACTTGTCCCAGACCCCAAGCACACACACTCCAAAGACTCCAAACTAGTCGAAGGTTGCATTTTTTTAATTAAAATTTGTCACAAAGACTTTTAATTGCAAAAAAGTTTAGTTAATATTTACTAAAGAGGTAAAGGCCAAGGCATTGCAGATATTTCTGCCTATACCCCAATTTTAGCATCAGGCTTCTGTTACCGTAATTTAAAATAGAGACAGAGCTCTTATACTCTCTAGGAAACTCAGAAAGCATTAGGCCAGGCCTAGCCAACCTGTCACTCTCCAGGTGCTGTGAAACTACCAGTCCCAGCATGCTTTGTCAGGTATCAGCTATGCCTGTGCAGGTAAAGCATGCTGCAAATTGTAGTTTCACAACACGTGGAGAGCCACAGATTGGCCAGGCCTGCATTAGGCTTTCTAAGATATGTAATCCCATCTCAGGAAGTGCTAACAATACAACCCTAATACCCCTTTCAGATCACCACTTAAAACCCAGGTTTTTGGTGATGTTCTTAATGTTACCAGGGTCCTGGTCACGGGTCTAATAACCTGGGACTTAGACACAGGAAAAAAGAAGGGTCCCCGTTACGTGAAAGGTGCAGACCCAGGTTTTTCAACCCGGGTCTCACCTAACAGACCCTATTGGAGGGATTTATTACTGTTGCTATGCAACAGTAAACAAGTCCCTCTCCTCAAGGTCAGGGCAGACCCAGGTCCCAGAATTTACCAGGTCTACCCTGCTGCACATAGAAGGGGTTTTTGTGGAAAAAAAACCCCGGCAAATAACCTGGCAATAACCTGGGTTGAAAAAGCCGTTTCCCCCCCCCCAGGGGCTGCAGTCTGAAAGCAGTATAAGGGAGACATCAGAGGGATCTTTTCTACAATCCCTTTTCCATGCTCCCACTGTATTCTGCCCTGCATGCTTAGCGCATGTGCAAACAGGAAGTTGTGCATGTGCTGCTCTAAATAGAGCGAGGATCCCTCTGTGACAGCAGGCACCTATGCCCAACAGAAGTATTTGCATATGGCAGTGGTACCAAACAGTATTTAAAAAAAATGTTTATTGAGGATTTATTTGTTTTTTTATGTATGTCCTGGTGCCGGGACAACGCTCAGTCAGTTGAATCTAAATAAATCTGCTGGTTTGTCCTACAAGCAAAGGTCAGACATTTTAAAAGCAGCCATTGTTTGAGGAGCTACAGTTAAAGAACCTATTAAAAATGATTGATTCTCCTTAAAATACTAGCGGCAGCTTTATTATAACTATCCAGTACTACAGATGTTTATATACAGATGAATTTCTGTATAACGCACTGAGTTTTGAAGCATGGGAAGCACAGGGTTTGTTCTCTGATACACAAAACCTTCCAACCTTTATTAGTGAAATGTCATAATGTCAATCTCTGTAACCCAGTGCTTGTTTCACAGCATTTAAAACTCTGGTCTGCTGTTTCATCTCCTCCTGTATATTATGTGGGGTTTTGTTTTTAAATGGTATATTGTTCCATTAGATTTTGACATTCTTATGTTACTGGAGGTGGCTTTTGCTTTCACAAAGGGTATCCTCAATTACATGACACACTTACACTGTATATTTGTATATATTTTCCTGCATATTCACAAAGCCAGTAGAACTCTGTTTTTATGTGAGCTTCAATCTAGTCCAAATGTCACACTAACAATCGATCATGCATCAGTCAGTCATATATGCCACATGTTCCCTATTCAAGTAATTGGACTGGATCCAGAATAACAAAATGTGAACGTCCGCATTTTAGTATTGGGCATGTGTTAACTAAAGGCTTCCAGCACAGACCTGGATATTCCTGATCCAGGTTTAAGTAGTAAGTACCCATGTTCATTTGACTGATTAGATAGCTACATTATCTATTAAGTGTGTTGGTATTATGTGTGCCAAGGAATTTGGCTAATGTGTGTATTTTCTGAACACATGCGTTCCATGCAGTACAGTTGCTTGTAACTGGTGACTGGATCTCCAGACTTCTGCAATAGTGGCATCTCATCTTCCAGTTGCTGGATCAGAAGACGCCTACATTTTGAAAATGCGCATGAGCAAGCATCGCATTCCCAGGATGGAGTTGGATCCTTAGGCGGGTTGTGTAAACAGATTCCAGTATGTGGGAGGGGGGAAGTATGCTAAGAGTACAGTGAGGGTGTGCTAAGATTCAAGTTTTGTGGTAGAGGTCAAGGAATGTTTCAAGGATGTGGTGTGTATCAAAAACATGATCAGTACTAAGCAAAACTAAGTGATAAGTGTAAAGGTAGTGCCCTTCATTTGGACTA
>WWET01002684.1:57793-85941 GCA_011038615.1 Limnodynastes dumerilii | reverse complement strand
TATACAGTATATATATTACATGTGTATATTTTTATGATTATGCTCTAGGGATCCCAGCAGAATGGTGCAGAAGCAAATCACAGGAAAATGCATTTAGTCTCCGTTGGGAAAGTTTTTTGCTGGAGGTCTTATCCATTAAGACCATAGAATATTCTTAGGACTAAAGAGATTGATGGGATCTTAGACTGTATCCTTCTATGGGGGCAGGGATGGATTAGTTTGACTAATATTCCCGGACAGCACTGTGTAAATAGGTGGCACTGCAAAAATCAATAAATATTAGTGTAGTAATTATAAGGATAAATTATTGTTTCTCCAGTGATTCCTCTATCCATTATATTAGGTGTAACAATTCGTTTTTATAACAAATTGAGCATCACCAGTGACAATTATTCCATTTATAAGTAAGCCCCTCACTCACAAGTCATGACTGTATCCCTTTCATATTAATGTTCAGAAAAAGTGAGAAGAATAAATATGGAATTTAAAAACAAAAGAAGTGTTTCTTGCCTGGTTTAAGCAATCCAGAGAAGGCAGCAATGGGTATATGTGGATTTTAATAACCTTTTTATCTTTAGTTATATCTTTAACTTTTTTGTTTTGTTTGTTGTTGTTTTTAACACAGTGCAATTATATACCGGCTCATTATTGATTAAAACCTTACCTTTAAAAGTTCCATATCCAGTATATCAGGTAGAGCAATAAATTCCATCACATGTACATAATATATTACATTAAGTAAATCATCTGAAAATATTTCATGTACTGGTTTACTTTTGCTTAGCACAAAAAATCTCAATAAAAATTACTTGTTTTAGCCATTTCTCTGTGCTTACAATAATTTACTACAGGGCACTGTGGCATAACTGGGTGTAGGTCCCCGTAGCAAATGCAGCTGCTACAAGCTCTGCAGAAGGCATACATAGTGAAAACCAGTGGAAAAAAGAGCTATTAGTATAGATTATACTGAGACATAATGGTCAAAGAGGCAGCAAAACGCCGAAGCACGTTTCACTTTAGGCTTTATCAAGGCTAATAGACACGGTGCTGAGTGCTGTTTAAGGTGCCAGCTGCTGACAGTTGTCTGTGAATACACAGTGTCTGAAAGCCAGCGACTCTGTGCACTCTGTTGGTGAAAAGGGGGTGGCCTTGCGATGGGGTCCAGGTTTCTGTAGTTCTACCTCCGACAGGTTATATTAAATGCTCCACTTGCATTAATGCTCTCATTTCTTTGAAACATTAGCATTTGCTTTCTGCAAAATGAAGCACCACATATTAATTCATGTTTTTCAGAATGACAGAAGAATAGAAGCGTGTTTTGCCATGTATCTGATTTATTAACTTTTCAAAAACAGCCCTATTACAACAAATGAGATTGCCTTCAGGTTCGTTTATATTGGAATTGTGAGTATTTAGGCCCTGTTAGCGATTCTTATTTTGAATTTATTAGTATTTAAGCTAATATTCACTGCTTTATTTTGTAATTAATAGAGCAGAACATAATCTATATAGGTGATTCTCTTTTAAAGCATTTAGCAGGGCCATGCAGTCACGGTTATATCCAGTGCTGAAGCTGTTAATGCACAGGCTTTTTTTTTTAACAATCTGTATTAAACGATTTTTTTGTGCTTTCAGCATAGTATACAGCCAATATTAAATCAATCACTATGTCTTCTGATGGATGATCACGAGTGTAATTAGTGTGGCAAAGTGCACAGTCACATAAGCACATTTGTTTAGGAGCTTAGAAAAAAGAAAATAGCATTGCCTCCTAATAGAAAGAGCATCTTTTGCTTAAAGGGACTGAGACGTCCACAGCATGAGTGCTAGGAGACAGGGCCAATTAATGTGATATGTGATGGTAAGTCTTTTCCTTGTGGATGATTTGTTTGAGATTTTATTTATGTGTGATGCTGCTGGTTTCTGATTATCAAGCAGTGGATTCATTTCTTTTTGATACAGTGTTACTTATGACAAAGCATCAGGTCTTAGGTGAGACCCTTTATGTAGTTCTGCGGTAATTACTTAGTAGTGGGATTTTGTATCATCAATTTGGAAGATTTTATGATACACACAAGATATTATGTTGAGAATTTTTGGAATATAGTACTTCTTTTCCATTTGATTGCTGCAGTTGAATGTGTTGTTTTGCTTACGTACCTTTGTAATACAAACATACAATATGCAGTTTAGTTACTTGTGACAAAGTTGGCCTATTATCTTGCTTATTATCTTGCCCATTATCTTGCATATATTTATACTAATGTTTAAATACTATTTGCATTGTTTATTTTGTTTAAGTTCAATTGATATATATTCACTATATTACAGTTTACATTATGGGGCTGATCTTGAGTCTGAAAAATAAGCTTAGTGCACACCTCAACTTTTTCACATGATTATTGTTACAATCAAGTGATAAACTGGATATTGTTTTAGTGCTGCAACAATCATGTTTTATCTTGTCAAAGTTACATCATATCTTTTGATTGGATCTTTTAACCCTACCAATTTGACCGATCAAATAATGAAACAATATCATAAGAACATATAGTAAAAATAACAACACATGTTCATTGGAACTTTCTGTTGTTTCTAAAATTGTTTCATTTTGTGAAATATATATAGTATATTCCCCAAACAGGTAAAAGTGAAGAACTTAGCAAAACTATGTTAAACTATGAAAAGAGAATTAGAGTCTAGAGGTGAAGTTTTGTAGCACAACTCCAGTTTGCAGATGAAACTGAAATCTTTACAGTAGGTGCGGTCTATATGCAAAAGCAAAGAATTTTTCCTGCATGCAAAAGAATTGAAATTGATTTGTACCCCTTACGTTGCAGCATGTTTTTGCCCAGGTCTACACTTGATCTGTTTTGTCCTTACTTTCAAAATCTGGAGAAGCCCATAACAGTTCTACTACAGTTCTTGTTGAGGAGTATTGGATGAACATCATACTGTGTTTATAGTATAACATATTAGATAAATGGTCAATAGACTTGTATAATAATTATTGTTTGTATCTTAATAACAATATAAATGATAAATATGATAAAGTGTCTGTAAAATCTTTATAAATAATACATTTATTTTCAAAATTATTGGGCAAAATGTATTTACATTTATTTTCAAAATTATTGGGCAAAATGTATTCATTATTATTTTGTGTTATTTTTCTTGGTATAGGACATAATTATTTGAAAAAATAACGAATGTTGTTGTTTTTTTTCAGCTTCTATCTTCATGACAGTTGTCTCCATCTTGTCCAGGAATCTGCTTTATTAAGAAGAAAGGCTTCTGTCTCTCAGCAGGGGTAGACTAAGTCAGCTTAAAATAATGCAGCAGAAAAGATTATTCTCAAGCAGAGCATCTTTGGTTATTGTATTGTGCCAAGTAATTAGAGCACTAGAAGTGCCACTTGACCGTGAGTATGTCTTTACTTTTACTTTAACTACAATATTTGACATGAACATGAACAATGGGGAATGTGTTATTTTAAATATTCTACAGCCATATTTTGTTGATAACAGAATTTAAGTCTATTGCAGAATAACTCACTTAAAGCAGCAATTTCACATACAAATTTTTTTTTTCACTTTATGCTTAAAGACACGTAAGTCAGCTAAAATCAGTCTGTGACAGGGGAGTGTCATGGTCGTGCACTTGCCTCTTAGACTTTAGCAACTCTGCCTTTGATTCAGTTAAGAAGCCGTGCTATTTCTGTGCGTATTTTTGGTAGCGGTTAAACCGCGCATGCGTAGTACCTTTATTTATGCAATCTACATAGATTTTAAGAACAGTGATCCCTCAGGAGCGATTTACAAAGCCGTTCATAATGAGATAAGTAAGAAGGGGCGTGGCAAGCCAAGTTAAGAAGGAAATTAAGAAAAGTGTGTGTGGGGAGGCATTTAAATGTGGCAGACAGGGTACGGTTTGCTAAGTATGGACCGTATTCAGAGATCCGTTTTCACGGCGAGATGCGTGCGTATGTTTGCGATCGGACGAACTGTGCATGCGTAGTAGCTTTTGGTACGCAATATACTTTGATTATACTCTCGTAAGTCCAGTAGGCACGGACATTTGAATCGCACATGGGTTTACGTACGCACAGATCTCCCACGCAAAAATACGCATGTGAAAGTTTAAATAAAAATGGGCGGGGGGCATTTTAATGAAGGAATGTGGGCGTGACTATCATGATACGAATGCATGTAGGACACATACGTACGCAACTTCACATGGAAAGATAAGGGTGGTCTATGGAAGTGTAAAAACATGAGAGCACAGATTTGCCAGGGGAGTGACGGGTTTTGGTGAGTGTGCCTTGCTACGTGCGTGCGTTTATTTGCTTTCGCGATTGCAAACGCATACGGCCCTATGTGCGTATTTTAGCAACTTAAGAAGATACATATGCATGGGAAGATAAGGCATTCTTAAGTCAGTTAAGAACAACAAAAACAAGGGCATGTCAAGGGATTTGCCATGTGTATAATTGCGAACCCATTCATTCTTCTGCTTAACTGAATCAGGTCCTCTGTGCTTGCAGAAATTGCACTCCCTCTGCACTCCCTGCTGTCAGTAGGAAATCTGGATACTCGATAGTCGTAATGGGGCTTCCTCTCCCCCGACCCATCATTTACCTAGCTATCCCCGCCTATATGTGGGGGCTAGAGCCATCGTAAGTGAAGGGTCAGCCCTTTCATCGTAAGGACTAACAAACGGGACTTCATTACGTACGTTAGTACTTCTGCACAGAAAACATCTGGCGCGCAAATGTGCAGATGTTCCCTGACAGGGGACTTACGCAAAGGACTTGCTGTGGGCAGGAGTTCAGGATCCGGCCCAATATATTTTTTAGCAGTTGACTTGTAACCTAGGTTATTATTGTTATTGCTTTTGGTTATCAGATTCTTACTATGGAATGTAATAAAAATACATCTTGTTCTAAATATTAGGACAAAAACAATAGTTTCGAAAATGGTAAATTTTGGGTCTGCAGCGCAAATGCCATTTTGTAATAATATGCACATTGAGAACGCAATCTTTGTGCTAGGAAGCAGAGATCCAGTATGTAACTTGTTTTTATACACAATATTTATGTACACATGGTGACTGTTTTCATTGGGACAATGCTCATTTCTTTGTGTACTCTGTTGCTTAAAATTAGGACAGAATTGCCTTAAATAAACAGATTATAAGACTGAATGTACATGTAATTACATATTTTAGAACTGAATTTTTATCAGTGCTGGTAAGCTATAAAAATGAAGCCTATCACGGCATTGTTTTTTTTTTATTTGAATAAATGGGGAGTATGTTGTTTTTTCATATTAATCATGGCAATAATGTCTTTTACGTTGTAGTAACTTCTCTGGGTTATAAATGGATATGTAGTTTCAAATCTTTCTAACTAACAATCAATTCTCTTAATTTCTGTTTATCTTTACAACTGCTGAATCTCTTGTGGGAAAAAAGCAAATCTTCTCGAGCAATGTAAGTTTGCCTCTGTAAGGTACACTGTGCAGCATGTTGCTGGGGTGTCTAAAAGATGGGCTTAGTGTTTGCTGTGAAATTGTATTTGCTATTCTTGGTTTACTTTTGCTTTGATTCTTAGTTTTATAGTGTGTGTGTATCTATGTAGGTAGTGTTTTTAGTATGTTATTAAACATCAATTGTATCATTTATAATGCAGTGCCACAACCTCCAACTATAACGCACCAGTCTCCAAAAAACTATATAGTGGATCCAAGGGAGAACATTGTGATCCAGTGTAAAGCCAAAGGAAAGCCACCACCAAGGTAAATGTCTTTCCTTGTATTGCACTATTTTAGCAAGGTCAATGTCAAGAATATCAATAGAAGAGCTACTAAAAGCTGTTGGCCTGTTATATTTTTTGACAGCTGTATCTGCATTTTCTCTCTGAGTTCTGGCACATGTAAGTTTTAATATCTTCAGCACAAACCCAAGCATCACTAAACTCCATTAAATCAGAAAAGATCACATCATGTTAATGGCAATAGCAGTGGACGTGTGCCCTACAGATAAGTCTATGTTTGCAGAGATGATGTATCAGAAATGATGCTGGTAATTGAGCTAACAAGAGAGAAGGGAAAAAAAATCCAAAAGGGAAACATGTTTAAGGAGATACATAGAAATAATAGTATTTTATTGTTACAGTGCGTGTACATCTATATGTATATTTGTATGTATGAAGGACTAACACTTTTCAGCAATTTCTGGAATCTGTTAAACAATTTTAGACATAAAAAAAGGCAACAAGATGCTCACCTGTTGTCAATGTATAGGAAAGTAGAAGCTTGATACATTGGTTCTCTCAGATTGTAGTGGGGAAAAGTGGTGAGACTAGAAAATCCAGCCAGATGTGCATAAATCATATACCATATTGGTAGACAAAATATGAACAATACCTACAGTAATGCATAAAATAGATGGTCAGATGGTGAATGCTGCTGTGCATTCCTCAGTCTCATTTGCCTAAGCGGATGTTGCTTATGTTCATGTTTAATTGTCTTGTAAGTATTTCTACAGAGAGAAACTAACATAGACACATTTTACTGAATACCTACCCTTATGCTAACTTGCAATATCTGTTGTATCCTAATTCTCCTTCGGGTGGCTGGGTAGGGAACTACACTTTGTAATACTTATGTCAGTTATTTGGGATCATTGGTAAACTAGAAAATATGCAGACATATAGGGCTGGATCCAGACTTAAGTAAGGGCTTGATATTAGTTACTCCTGGGCTAAACCATTTTGATTGCAGGGAACCTTGATCGTTTGCACACGTGCTGTGGACATACAGCGCTTTGAACTAATTTTTGCTTCTCACACATGTACTGTAAGCCCCACTGCCGTCACCACCGCTGCAGGACTGAATCATTCCCAATATATGCTGAGACATACTGTGGGTAACAGTGCTCTCAACTAGCCTTTATCTCCCACACGTGTAAGTCTCACTGCCGTTACTACTGCTGCAGGACTGGAATTTCTCTATTACACGCTGAGACGTACTGCGGATTACAGCGCTTTCAACCACTTCTGCTCCCCACACGTGCGAGCATCACTGCCGTCAATATCGCTGCATGATTAGTTTCTTTCCACCTACGCTGGGATCACTGTGAGCTGTTCCCTTCATTGAGAGTGTTTTGAACCAGCTACTTTTAAGTCTGGATGTATGAGTAGGGAGTACTTCTAATTATTGTAAACCTCTTTATTAGGAATCGAGTGGAAGTATTCTGCTATTGTACCTCTGCCCATAAATAATAGCTACCTATCTGAGTGCAGAGATTCATGTGCATTTGTATTGTATCATTCTTATGGGTATTACCATTGCTATTCACCCTATATTTTAATGTTATTTTTGGTCTAATAAATTATTCATTTTATTTTTATTAATTCTTGTCAAGATTTATTGGCTTGTTCTAGCGCTCCTACAATATTCTTATTTCCTTATTGACAGATCAGAAGTTTGTGTCTTTGTAGGTAGCGCTCTGAATTAGCCTTTTTTCACCTTATCCACCAAGCTCGAGTCACGATTTCTTTGTAATTTCTATACACCTGCTTGAGGAAATATGTAAATGTTGGAATGCAATAGAAAGATTGTGTAGTACAGGCCAAGCCAACCTGTGGCTCTCCAGGTGTTGTAAAACTACGAGTCCCAGCATGGTTTGACTGCACAAGTATAGCTGATAACTGATAAAGCATACTGGGACTCGTAGTTTCACAACACCTGGAGAGCCATAGGTTGGCCATGTCAGGTGTTCTAATGAACAGAAAAGCATTATTGATAATGTATAAGGCAGTGGTTCCCTAACTTTCTCAGTTCGAGGCACCCTTAGGGTCTCCATATTTTTTTTCAAGACACCCCTAAGACAAAAATAGAATAGAATACAATAGGAAAAAGAAACATTCCGAGGCACCCCGGTGAGAGCGTCGCGGCACCCCAGTTTGGGAACCACTGGTATAAGGGCTAAATATTTCTAGATTATATAAGGTTGATACTTGCCCCATACATCTCCACAGATGCACATCTTGGACAATCTGCTGCATCACAGCTGGATAATTATTTCATTTACAATGTCACACAGAGCAATAACTAGGTCAGTTTGTTTGACTTGATTAATTGCAAGATGTGTTACCACTTGAGTGCCAGCACTGTAGATCCCGACCATGCTTGTTTGTCACTAGACGATAGATCTTTCACAGATACAGTAAATTCACAGCAGAGAGCAGATGCTATCTATTATAGGCAGGGAGCACAAGAGCCATGTGTTTCCCAGTATTGATCCTCAAACAATAGTTGTTGGTAAATCCTGTTTGCTAATAAGCTGGTCACTGTATTCAGCCAGCGTATCATCATCACTTGTTTGAAGTAGGGAGGCTCAGTAAATCACACTGTACAATCCCACCAGTTCATGTCTGTCACAGCTCAGTGGCGAGCAATAGAAAGGAAATGACATTAACAGAAGAATATGATATCTCCACCATACTGGCTGCGCTTGGTGTATTTCTATATGATTATTCAGTGGTTTCCTGGAGAGAAACTGATACTATACATTTATGTGGCTTATCCAGAATCCATGCTGCGCTCCCAAAGTCATTTGTAAGTGCTGTTTGTTCAGGAGGATTCATCATTTTTTCTATATACTGTAAAATGTAAATGGAATTTAGGGCTGTATTCAGAGAACCGTATTTGCGAGAAGTGCTGCGCGTATTTTTAGGGACGTTTAAACTGCGCATGCGTAGTAACTAAATTTACGCTATCTACGTTGAATTTATACAGGGAAGTCCGTTAGCTGTGCTTTAGTAAGCACAGCGCATCGGCGTAGTTCTGGATCAGGCCCTATGAAAACAGGTCAAATACCGCTTTGCATATCATGAAGGCACATATCCACTACCTACACACACACACACACACACACACACACACACACACACACGTTATTCTTCCCCCAAGATGTTTTAATAAATATGTCCTCTGTCATTTGGTTAAAATACAATAACAGCTCCTTACCCAGTCACCCTGAGTACCAGCAGACAGTGGTTCAATTACCACCAGTAGTGCTAGTACCACTGGTTAAGAACCCCTGCAATAGCTGATTCATAAAGACTGACCATTTGTTGAAGATAAAATAGGATTGCAGTTAATATAGATGCTGTTCAGGGGTTCAGAGGGACCCTCTCTATCCTCTCTCAGAAAGCCTGCTGTGCTTAGTGCCTAATTTTTTAGGTCTGTGCACCCCAGTTTTCCTTCTGTTTTCTTCTGTCAGCCTCGCTGTATGACTTCATGAAAGAGAGAAAAAAAATAACAGCCTTTTCCCAACCGCATTGTTTTTGGATCATTAATTATTCCCATTTTATGATACTACTGTAAAAGTTTTATCTAATTATGATGACAAATGCACTGGGGTTGATCCAGACCTACATTCCCTGTCTGTTTCAACCCGTAGCGTATTTTCGCGCTCGTAATTACTATGCACTCCCCTCGGTCGGATGTACTTTTTTCCGTTTTACGGAAAACTCCTGTCGTCCGTTTCAAATCGGCCATTCTTCCCTAGCAGTTACGAACTGGCTGGGATTTCGATTGCATATGCCTCGTGGAGGCATTGCATTCGATCCACGGAGCACCGAGCTTTCGGTGCTCCAAAAAGTGTAAAAAAAAAAAGTCCCCCGCTACTTCCCCTAATTCTTACCCTAACCCTCCCCTCTTACTATCCTAACCCTAACAGTTTCAATTTCAAAAAGTGTAAGTATCAGAAAAAGGGACATTCGAAAAGTAACTTTCGAATATCCCTTTTTCGGAAGCCAGACTTTCTAGCCGGAGATTGCTACAGGTCTGGTACGTACGTTCAGAGTTAATAGCCGTAACATCTGCCGCGCGCATGCTCAGTACATACAAAATAGCGTTTTTACGTCTCCGTGAAGAGTAAATACGCTTGAGAACGTTATTCTGGATCTGGCCCACTGTTTGTAAAGAGTGTCCTTTTCCCTCCACTTTTCAACATGTTTTGGATTTTATTAATTTTAATTAATTTAATTTGTATACATTTTTATTAATTTACATTCTTATGTACTTTTGGAGAAGATAATTGACCTAGTCCCTAGGTATAGGTGCTACCTAGAGCCATGTAGATAAAATATATTTGTGTAAGCTGCTTTACCTAAAGGGCTGTATATGTACAGCTTTTCAGTCTTCAAAAGAGGGCATACATTACACTCTAAAAAGACATAGTTATTTAAAACAATACTTTTGAACAAAGTATGAGACTTCTTATAATATATTTTATAATATTTTTGTGTTTTAGCTTTTCATGGACCCGCAACGGCACCCTTTTTGACATAGAAAAAGATCCGCTGGTGACCATGAAACCCAACTCAGGAACCCTTGAAATAAATATTATGAATGGTGGAAAAGCAGAAGCTTATGAAGGAGACTACCAGTGCTCGGCCAAAAACGACCGCGGAACTGCAGTATCAAATAATATTGTTATCCGACAATCCAGTAAGTTATTGTAAATACTAGAACATATTATTATTATTATATATCATAATATATTTTGAGTGGATGTATTTATATTGTTGCTTTTAAATGTAAAAAAACACACTTTTAAAAATGCTATCCATTGCCAACTTTAAAGGATTTCAATTATAATTCAGCTATCAGTAAAATGCAGATCTTCTTTTTTTTCCTTTTGGCTTGCTTATTTCTTGTTTTATTTAATATTTTGAAGTCTTTGTGATTTTCTTTATTGTGCTTTTCCGCTTCAATATTTATTTTAATTTACAAGTCAAATATACAGCTGCTAATTTGTCAAATATTATCCATTTTTTTTTTTTATTTAAGCATTGCCTTTTCTGTTTAATTATCTTGCTTTTCTTTTCTTTGATTAAAGACATCTTTAAAATCCTCAAAGCCATCTTATTAGAAGGTAACAGTAAATCATGTAAAGCTCTGGTTCAGTACTGCATGGATTTACAAACTGATCCTTAATCTTCCCTAATTGTCAGACCCCCAAAACATCATTATCTCCCAGAATGAAACAAAACCAGTATTGAGACAGAGATGCCTACAAAAAAAAAATAAACGTGGGTAATGTATCCCTAAAGATACAATAAGGACACTGTGTTTCTAACAGTATCTGACACTCAGTGTCTTACACACAAAGAGAAACGTACTGAAAAATACACATTGTGATGTATAAAGCAGATATAAGAAGCACAATATAGTTACTGCACAAGGTGATTTATATCCTTCATTCGATAGTCTTACAGTAACACCACTATTTATGTGGATGCAGCCGTTCCAAATTATGTACAATTATATTCTACATTACCCAGCGTTTAATTTATTCATCAAATGTCTTGTCCATTTCACAAATACCTTGTATGTCATGACTACAGATCCTCTTCACTTTCCCTTCTCTGCGCCATTTACTGTACCACGCAGATGTTTTGTCCTGGAAAAAAATGTTTTCTTTTAGAAATGTGCCACTTTACTGTTTCTTCCTGCAATTTCAAGACTTAGAATGAAGTTTATATTTAGTTGCTTGTTTATACAGAATGATAAGTGAAAGTTTTTAACAGTAATTTAATGGTTGTGCCATTGACTTGGCTGGGGTTGTTACATCAGACATGGGGAAACGCTACCATTAGCTTAAGTCAGTCAGATAGAGACATGCTGAGAAGCCAGCGTGTATCTTGCTCTCTAGATATATTAGAGAGGCTAAAATACTTCTATTGCATTTTCCACACACTGCAGTAGAAACACTGAAATGGAAAATCTCAGTTTGAGGACTTTTTTCACAGTGAGAAACACACTTGTTACACAAATAACAAGTAATAAATACACATTTTAAAAGAACTTGGATGCTTAGATAAACTATAGACATAGTCGACATTTCCATTGGTTAACCCTAGGCCATGATATTTGTAACAAGTGTACTGAAATAATAGAATTATTACATTTTACTCTATAAATTTACTGCATCCTTGAGCTGTAGTAAGAATAATCTAATTGCCTTATGTACTACAAACACCAGTGGTCAGTACTTCTCAGTCCATCACTGGATTTTCTTTAGCCACGAGTACAAGAGCCTGTATTGGCGTCACTGTTGATTGTCAGTAAGCATTTCCATAGAACAGGCCATGATAATTGTAATGGCTATATGTCTTCAACAAGACTATACTGAGATTTCACGCTGCCCTAATCAGGGTGTCGCCATCTTAAATTTCACCAGGGTACAAAAGTTTCTTCTGTGTCAATTTCTAAACAATTGACACTTGAATGAAGACCTTGATTTCCAATTACTGTTATAATATAAGGATAAGGGTCATTCATTGAACCAGTAGACATTTAAACTTGAGTATATGTTATATTGTCTGTATTTATGTTTTAGTCACTTCTTTTTATTTATTTATTTAGGATCACCGCTCTGGACTAAAGAGAAAATTGAACCTATTGTGCTACAGCAGGGTATGCCTCTGGTTCTACCATGCAAACCTCCACGAGGGTTACCGCCACCTCTTATATTCTGGATGGATAACTGTAAGTGATTTGTTAATCATCTTACACCTGCTCTTAGACAATAATGATCATGTTTATATCATAAAGACCATTTTATGCATTATATAAAGTAAACAGAAACATATAAATGTAAAATCTCATTTGTTTTCATGTATACTGTTATCTTCAAACAGATAACTCATCCTATCTCCAAAATGGTAAATAAAGGTAGAATACCAACCACATCTCATGTCTTGCTTTACCTGGTATAGGGAAAGCAGCAGGTTTCTTGGGCCTTGTCTACACAATGGGCCAGATCCAGAACCCTGCTGCGGTCAGAGCTCCTGCAACAATATAGGTACGATAGCGTGACGCTGCTTATGTCCCATGCGTGTGAGGTGAGTGGTTTCACTGGACTTCAAAACCAGTACCCTATCTTAATATTTACGCACCGGCCCCACGAAAAATGGGGCCAGTGCATAAATAAGAATTGTACATAAGGCTTTAATCAAGTCCTTACTGTACAATGCGTACACACTGTACACATGGCGCCCTGCCGTGCCGTCAGATTAGCTTCAAGTTTGGAAGCCTGGATGATCCATCTCTGTGCTGGAAGCCTTTGGGAAAACACATGTGCGCTCGCCATTTGCACACAGCAGAAAACAAGCATAATTGATTAGTCTGGATCTGGTCCAATGTGTCTATATTGACACAAACACAAATTTCATGCTGTTCCATTGTACTTGGGAGACATGAAAATACAATATTATATTTTGATATTTTTTTTTTTAAATAAATATGTATTTTGGTGCTAATGGCAAATACCCATTTCCAAATAGATATTGTATTCTAACTGTTATGCTAAAAGTTAGATCCAGAATGCTTTCCCAATGACGTACAATACAAGGATGTCATCTTAATGGACCGGATTCAGAGATTGAAAATAAGAGAGGAAAATTACTTATGGGGAAAACCATGATGATTTCAGGGGGAGTCAAGTTATTTGTATTCTTTGCGTCCAGGAATATATCTTTGAATTGCTTATTGTGCACAAATACTGACCAGCTATACTATTACACTGGTATTTAGACTTGGGCTGGGAGATACCACCTTTCAACTCTAATACTGTTTTCAACAGATGAAATATGACTCCCCTGCAATCAACATGGTTTAGCCTAGGAGTAACTTTCCTGTCTTATTTTCAATTTTCTTCTTAAGCCTGCCCATTGTTACTTTAAACAATGGACCTGATTCAGATCTCCATGTACACAGAGATCTATAAGTTTGCACGGAAGAGGGGAGTGCACACACATGTCCAGAACCCTACCTTAAATTCTCTGCACGGATCTAAGTCCACACGGACTAAGATCTGTGCGGAACTGCTGCTTTCCATCCCCAGCCCTTCATTACCATGTCTATCCCCACCTAGCTGGTGAAAATTAGTCGTGCAAAGTAAAGTGCCGTCCCCTTCCACAGATCTTCTTTCATACAGAACTAAGTTCTGACACGTATCATCTGGCACGCATGCGCCGATGTTTCTTGTCAGGGTAGTTACGCAAGAGACTTTGACCCAGATTCACAACCGCGAATGTATTACACATACGTCCTTAAATTTCCCATAATAGCTACTACGTATGTGTACTAACTATTTTGCGTAATCTATCTTAAAGACCACATATACGCAATCTACGTAACAAAACGATACGTAGATTACGTAAAATAGTTACCATGCATGCGTAGTGGCTATTATCGGTAATTTAAGGATGTACGTGTAATACGTCCGCAGTTGTGAATCCGGGCCTTTGTATCATGCCTGATGTTATGCTGCAGAAATTCCTGTGTTTGCTGTAAAATGTATGAAAGGCTTTCCTCTTGGATTGTGTTGACATATGGATGGTGTTTTCTTTCACCACCATCAACAATGTGAATATGAAGAAGCATTGAATATGAATTTGAGCCAGTCTTTGTGGTCTTAAGCTTGTTATTTATTTGTCCTGCCCAGTCTTCCAGCGTTTGCCTCAGAATGGAAGGGTTTCCCAAGGTCTAAATGGAGATCTCTATTTCTCAAATGTTCAGCCAGAAGACACACGAGATTTTTATATCTGTTATGCGAGATTTAACCTCACTCAGACTATTCACCAGAAGCAGCCCATTTCCCTTAAGGTTCTGACAAGTAAGTGGAATGTTCTTTACTTACATACAGAAGCTGTTAGTTTTCATATTGATAAATAACTGCTCCCAATACTCTGCTGCACTGATATTTCATTGGAGTATTGTAGTTTCACATTTAAATATGAAGATGTTTGCTTTTAATTTACCTTTCAAACAGGAGTACAGCGTTGGTGATATACCTATGGCTGCGTCAGTGGCAATGGTTGAAATGATGTCTTAGGGCCAGATTTACTAAGCTGCGCGTTTGGAAAAGTGGAGATGTTGCCTGTAGCAATCAATCAAATTCTAGATCTCATTTAACTATTACATACTAGAGAATGTCTGCTAGAGCTGATTGTTTGCTATGGGCAACATCTCCACTTTTCCAAACCCGCAGCTTAGTAAATCTGGCCCTAAGTGCCTGTCTTTTTTTATGTTTCACTTGTGTTTTCATTACATTGGCTAATACAGAAATGATTGTACTAACTCCACTGCAAGCAAGAAAACATGACCAATAAAAAGTATTGGTGAAGTCTCAAATTAGCAATTTTGTGTAACTGGTAATTCTAATTCTGGGTTTCATCCACAAATGTACCATTTGCAGCTCAACCTATTTCTTATATAAACATTCTCATCTAAAACAAAATGTAATTTTGTAGTTTACACACTTCTAGCATTGCTCTGCTGTGCCTGGTCCTTCCTATTTGCAAATACCGCCATCTTGTACTATTGTACTTTTTATATTTATACATTTTTGTAAGAACATACAATTGTCAAGTTTTAGTAACCCAAAGAAAATGTTTCTGCCAATCTGCATATTGTAAAAAAAAGTGTCTTGCTTTTACGATGACACGACTATAATCTTTCTCTGAGTATAGGACTTTGCTTTACAGTATTTAATATTTAAAGTTTTAAAGTTAATACATCAACAGAAATGATCGCTTTCACTTATCGGCCAGACGTAATTTAGATAGAGCGACTTTGGATGTCATGCTATCGTTGTGATGGAGTATCACAAGCAAGTATACACAACACATCGGGCTGGATCCAGACTTAAGAAGGAGCTTGAAATTAATAGAAGAAAGTTACACCTGGGCAAAACCATGTGGGGAAGTCAAGTTAATTTTATTCTTGGCATGCAGGGATATACCAAATTTCCCCATGTATAACACGCTCCCTTGTATAAGACGTACCCTGTTTTTGGAGCCTACATTTTAAAAAAATTATTTTTTATGTATTTTTTAACTATTATTTTTAGCTTTACTTGCTTAAAAATCAGGTGCATCTTATGCAGGGGATCAAGGGATGCAACATTGAACTTACCTTTGCTGTCCCTCCGGCCGTCCCTCCGGCGGTGTCAGGCTCTCTCCCATGCAGCTCTGACTCCGGCTGTCTCCCTTGCGGTGCGCGCTGCACAATGACGTTGAGGTGACCTTAGGTCACGCAACGTCTTTGTGCAGTGCGCGACGCGAGGGAGAGAGCCAGAGGCACAGCTGCTGTGGAGAGAGCCTGACAACGCCGGAGGGACAGCAAAGGTAAGTTCAGTTTTGCATCCCCTGATCCCCTGTATAAGACACACCCGATTTTTAGACCCATTTTTTGTCTAAAAAAGGTGCGTCTTATACATGGGGAAATACGGTATCTTTGAATTGCTTACTGCACACAGATACTGACCAGCTTTACTTTTACACTGTTATTTAGACTTGGGATAGGAAACATCACCTCTCAACTCTACTGTTTCAACAGATGAAATATGACTCCCCTGCAATCAACATGGTTTAGTTCAGAAGTAACTTTCCACTCTTAATTTCAAGCTGCTTCTTAGGTCTGGATCCAGCCCAGCTAGTATATCATAATAATAATAATAGCATATCACACAAAACTGAATGGAAAACTGTACTTTTAAATCAATTAAATTAACAATTCTTTAAACAGGTTTTCATTATCCATGGAAGTTTGTGATTACTTTTACTGTAACTTTTTTCCTTATTACTCACTGGTTTAAGTAGTTGTAAAATATTTATGCTATTCTTTTTTTTTAGCGGATGCTTTGAATGAAACAATAGCTGCTAATTTAACTGACACAGATTTTTATGGTGGTGAGTTTGGTAAACAATAAAATAAAATACTAATTAGTATCCACTTTAATTAACTTTCCAACTTCTTATCTTTAGACTTCTAATACAAAGATATTTACTTTGATTTAATCCTTATCTATAACCTTTTTTCAACTTTCAGAAATTACTTTTTACTTATCACTCTTATTTAAGTAATAATAATAATACATTTAATAAGTAATGCATAATAGCTTTGTAATTTCAAATTATATATGTGTTCATGTTCAATAGTGAGTCTTTGGAGGTCTTTTTTAGATTGTTTCCATATACACTGAAGCTGAGGTTCTAAGCCTCTAAAAGTGCATGTTCTCTAGGTCTCTTTATAATCACAAATGATATAAAGTCCACCACCTATAGATCTTTTCACATAACAGTCAGTATTGAGCTCACCTATGCTCCAGCAAGGAGACGCACTGTTAGTTCTACCTGAGGAACATGTTTGAGAACCCCTGCTCTAAAGCATTGACTAATAACAAGTTGTCAAGATGATAAAAAATATGCTGTTGGTTTCCTGTATGCCCCCTTTCCATTATAAAACACTCTAGTTTAATTATACTCAATTTGCGTCACTCCAGTTATAAAACTACAAGTGCCATCATGCTTTTGCCAGGTATCAACTGTGCCCACGCTGTTGGAGCATGCTGGGAGATGTAGTTTCTCAACACCTCAACACACACACACATACTGAAAACTTGTGGTAAAAAATATATATTTCCCCAACAACATTATTGTATGTGTTGGATCCACCAGAAACTGCAGGATTAACTGAGAAAGGTAACACCTGAATAAGGTTCTGCTCTTATAACAGATAATGTAGGAGGAGCCTCTGTGGGGGTTCTGGGGCGGGTAAGTAAGGTCTTAAAACTTACATAGAAAAGGTTTTGTTTTGTGATTAGTGTTAGTAGGATAGCGTGGGTTTTCACTTGTATGCTGGCTACTGTGCGCCACTGCTATGAATTTTTTGTATGTGGAGGTAAAAACCAGCATGGCTGGGTTGACTTGAATAGTTGGCAATATTAGAGTGAAGAGCTTATTTCTTTCAATTTTTACTTTTATATCTTAGGTCTTAAATTCCACCAGGATTTCATTTGCGTTTTTTGTTAGATGAAACATGATGTCCCAGTGTTCGCATAATCAAGCAATACTGTATTATACTTTCCATCTCCAAGCAATAGTAGCATAAAGCATAAATAAGACATGAGGCTCCACAGGGGGTGGCTCATGCTAATTATGCTATAAATCACACATGTGATAGTCATTTAAAAACACAGCTAATCCTTCTTCTTTCACTGGTATCTCTTCATTTCCACTAGAAGGTTCTTTGAAGAAAAAAAAATCTAAAATCATAAAAACCAATTCTAGTGTTTTGAATCTAATTAATAAAATAACCCCAATAACCTTAAAATCCACAAGGAGTTAATTCTGGTTCTTTGTTGTTTTACCCTAAAAATAAAATACATTCTAATGATAAATAAAACATTATGAAAAAATCTTTGCATGAATTATTTTTCTCCTTTCTCTAATCATTTCTTTTAATCCCTGTCAAACCACTTCTAAAACAACCTCAGTAGCTTAATCTGTGTGTGATGTAAAGATGATTTTGTGATAATCTGTCTTTTATTGTTTTAATCCAATAGATAGTCCAGTTGATAACAGAAGCCCAACATTTTTGGTTCCCGCTGGGCATACAAGTAATAAAACGGTGCTGAGAGGAGACGTTCTAATGCTGGAATGTATCGCTGAAGGATTGTAAGTCCAATGTACCTCATCTAATATTGCAGAATAACTTTACAACTGCCCGGACAATGCAGACTACCACAGTTGTGACAATTTGCTTCTCTATTATTTAGCTACATACAATACTGATCCGCCTGTGTTGCGTCTGTGTGCTATGTGCGATCATATTTTATTATTATTATATTATTGTTGTTTATTTATAAGGCACCACAAGGTGCCCGCAGCACTGTACAAAATACAACAAAATACAGTATAGACATACAGGGTAGGGATGTTTAAAATTCCATTCATATCACTACCAAATACCCGGGTCTTGGCAGAAACCTGGGTATTTGGGGGTCATGTGAAAGGTTCCATTTTTGTAGATCAGAGTCTAATGACTCGGGATTCAGACCAGAGAAAAAAGAAGGGGTTTTCCTGGGTCTGACATGGGACTGGTGTCAGTGTGAAAGGTCTTGTGTTGTTCTTCAACACGGGTCCTTCACAAAGACACCTGATTGGATAGATTTGTTTATTATTGCTATATGGCAATATTACACAAATCTCTTCACCTGGAGCCACGCACTGATAAAGGAGCAAGTGGCAGTTTAGGAGCCTTGTAGGACTCCTTTCTGCTCTGCTGCAGCAGGACTCTTTTCCAGAAAGGAGACAGGCAACTACTTAATTCATAGTGGTGAATAGTGGAACTGCAGGTGGACCAAAAAGGAGACAGACAACTACTACTGTAATTGCCTGTCTGCTTTCTGTTCTGCCATTCTCAGCTACGAATTTCGAGGTTGGTAGTCTCCTTTCTGGTCCAGAGGTGTTAAAATTCCCATGTAATACATGGTAATGGCAATTCATCCTTCAATAACCCAGTTAGAAAAACCGGGGTTATTGTGTTTGGTGATGTGAAAGCGGTAAACTGACAAGTAAGTAACACCATGTTTCCCTGTGCATCATCCTAAAGGATGGAACTGCTTGCACGGAACTTTTGACACAACGATCATAAAATTTCCACACAGTCCCTGCGGAAAAAGAGTACTTAAGGGCTTAACCTTTACTGTACAATTAACATACCTTCCCTCTCACCATGCATACTTGATAAACACAAGCTGCCCCTTCCCACTCCATTGGCAGAAAGGGCTTTAACACTCCCAAAATACCCCACATCTACTGTCTTAATCTTTCCAAAATCCTGCTCCAGCCCTACACACCATACACATATTAATAATTATAAATAAATTAATTAATAAAAAAATGTTTTACATAACACTATAAACTACACTGACAATGGCATATTGCTGCAATTTTTTTTTTAAATACAAATATTAATTCTTAAGGGGTATATTTGTATAAAAAAATATTTTTATGTTTGAAAATTTTTTATAATTAAAAAACATAAATGACAACATGAAAACTTTTATAGGCTGCTGCATTACACCTCTCAGCCTATTCATCTATAGACATCCATTTGCATGTTTCAGATGTGTGCTCATTTTCAGTGGGTGTGGGTCCCCGGAAGAATGGCCATAATTCGACAGGGCCGTTTTCTCGCAGCCAGTTTCGAACTGGCTGGGATTTCGATTGCATATGCCTTGATGAGGCCTAGCAATCGATCCACGGAGCACCGAGCTTTCAGTGCTTCGAAAAATAAGTAAAATAAGTCCCCCCACTCCTTTCCCTAATTCTACCCCTAACCCTTCCCTCTCATTACCCTTACCCAAACCTTTCCTTCCCTGCAGCCTGACCCTAACCCTCCCTTCCCTGCAACCTGACCCTAACCCACCATCTACCACAGCCTGACCCTAACCCTCCCTTCCCCGCAGCCTGACCCTCACCCACCATCTCCTGCAGCCTGACCCTAACCCTCCCTTCCCCACACCCTGGAGAGGCTACTCACCTTTCCCTGCGGTCATGCGGTAGCGGCGGCGGGATAACTGCAGCGGCTGTGTTTCCAAATCAGAATGGGTGTTAATACCGATCGGCATACTCATCCATTCTGAAAAAAAATTCTAAACTGGGGGTATTTCAAATAGGGACATCTAAAAAAGAACTTTCAGATGTCCCTATTTTGGAAATTAAACTTTCTAGCCGGGGACTGCAACTGGTGGGGGATGGGGAGGCATAATGTTGTGCCTATGGACAGCCTTACCCCAAATACAGCCCTGTTTTTTCCAAATACAATTTTAAATGGAAACAGGAAACATGCAATCACCATTGGTCATCATAATGCAGTCCTGGCACTTTTACCCAGTGAGGTCATGTAGGCCTTAGCAATGGAAAAAGGCAACTTTGAGGCAGACCTTCTGCTCCCTACTGCCATATTTAGCCACATACATCGCCCTCAGCTGTAGGGAGGAAAACACGGCTGTTCTTACAGTATAAGGCACAGATACGTTTTCTGAATTTATTGTGAAAGAAAATAGCAACACCCTAAATGAATATTTGTGCACAACTCTGCCAGAAATGTGGGCTTTAGCTATATAAATGGGTGTCTGCCAAAGACCAATCAACAAACACAGACTAAAATATAAAAGCAAGATAAAACCACTTGCCTGCTGTGCCCCCCTCAGCTCTACCTAGACATCTGCCTTATATGGCAAATACAGCCTGAATGAGTTTATTTGCAGTTACAAATGTTTTTGATCAAACAATGCCTAGAGAACATCTGAAGGATGAACAAGAATCATTGAAGCCCAGCTGTAAGATGGAGGCTTAATAAAACATGGTATGACCGGACTGAATGAAGAGTGCTTTACTTACATGGTGAGGTATCCACAAAGAGAGGGTCTATGTTATGTAGTAGTTCCAGTCTAGGGGATGGGCGTCCTTCACTAAGGATAAAGAAAAGCAAAACATGACTTCTAACATCTGCTAATTGCATGCTCTATTTTAATACTTCCTCTGTTATAACTTTAGGAAATAACTGGCCTTACAGTAAACCATTTCAACACATTTTTCTTCCAGATGAAGGAAATCACACATAGAAAATCACAGCATACCAAGAAAAACCTCTATGCAAACAATATGGACCCAGAGAAGTTTTGTAGGATAAGGAGAAATACATAGTTAATTAGGAAGCAGTTAAAAAAAACAAGCAGAACAAATATATAAATGTGTTTTCCAACAAACAAAAGCCCAAAAGGGGGGGGTGGGGAGGGGAAGGGGAAGATTACTAAGCAGATAGACATAGGGGCGAGCCGGTTATTGGAGATACACGGGGTAGTAAAGTTAAAGGCAGCTGGAGAAAGGGTCTCAAGATCAAATTAGTTGCAAGTTTATTCCCCAAGGGGGCTGGGTAGGAGATTGTAGATTGAACCAAGGGGTCCACACCTTGTAGTAAGCTTCCTTTGTACCCCTCAAGTAGGCAGTCATTCTTTCCATGCCTGCGACAAACCAAATATATGAAGTCAGGGAGGAAGGGGGGGCTGGCTGTTTCCAGGCTTTAGCGATAAGGCATTTTGCCGCAGCTAAAACATGAGAAGCTAATTTACGGGAGGAGGTGTCTGTGTCAGGGATAGGGTAACATAATAGGTAAATCCAAGGATTTTTAGGGGGCGAGCAGGGGAGGAGGGCCATTAAAAGAGAATTAACCATATCCCAGAATGGAGTCAAAGTAGGGCAGGTCTGCCATATGTGAAGGAGCGATCCGGTGCCTCCACAGCGGCGCCAGCACTGGGGAGAGGAGGAAGGGAAAATCTTCAAGAGACGCTCGGGGGTGAGGTACCACCTGTAATAAATCTTGTATGCATTCTCCTTGATTTTGGTGCATATGGAGGATTTAGCAATGTTTTGGTGGATGTCTTTCCAGGGTTCTTCGTCATCGGGGCAGGGACTCAAGTCTCTCTCCCAGTCTCTTTCATGTTTCATAAAGGGTTGAGATCATTCCTTGGCGGAGGGGAGCCGTCAGACAGAGATTCTCGAAAGCGGAAGGGGATGAGATGCGGGCTTTAGCAGGGAGAGCAAGCAAATAGTGCCGGACTTGAAAAAAGTGGAAAGGATTAGGGGCAAGGTTGGGAATTTCTGAGGGAGGGAGGAAGTGTTGAGCCACTCACCCCCCTCTTTAAGGTCATGAGTACATTGAATTAGAAGGCACCTCAACGGGCGAGATAAAGCTTTCGACTGTCCTGGAGGGAAGGCAGGATTATCCCAGAGGGGTAATAGGGGGAAAATCGAGGGAGGAGAGGCTACATGGGGTCTGCACAAGTCCCAAATTGAGGCAGAGTGAGCGGTTGTAGGTAGGGAGAGCATAGTGGGAGGACGTCTGGCCCGTGGGATCCCCCAGATAGATGATAGTAATGGCAATCCCAGGTAGGCGGATTCGATGTCTACCCAGGCTAACCTGCCCGGGGGGCGTAGGAGGCTACAATGTGGCTAAGTTGGGAGGCTTGGTAATAGAGCTTGAGATTCGGGGAGCCCCGACCACCCGGAGTAGTAGGTTTTTTAAGCAGGGCTAAACGAATTTGGGGGGCGGGGGTGGGGAGAGCATGATGGTTCTATATAAATATGACAAGGGAGCGTTGGATAGTTGTGAGTGTAGTATTTGGGACTTTTACAGGGAGGGTTTGGAAGAAGTATAGGAGCTTGGAGAGAAGGGTCATTTTTACCGCTACGATCCTGCCCAGCCACGCCAGCAGTAGGTGTCTCTAGGAATAAAGTTCAGAATGAATCTTGTCTATAAGGGCAGGGCAATTGGCTTTGTATAGCGAGTGATAGGAGTTAGTCAGGAATATACCTAGATATCGCATCTTTGATCTTTGCTTAAAATGGAAAGTAGATGTAAGGTACTGGCTCTCAACTTTTTCTACTTTTTTTGAAGCACTTATAGAACATATAACAATGCTTTTTAGCATATCCTCAAATGCTTTCATTATTTCTACACATCTCCTTATAGTATCTTATGGATGTACATACATTTCTATAGCCTCCTGTACTATGACAGCTTTTTTTTATTGGCTACTGAAATGTACTAAGTTACATCACAAGTAAGCAGTAATCAGAAATACTCAATATAACATATTGGCTGCATTATAGTTATTTGAAAAAAGTGCACATGCATTTGTGAACAAGCATAAAACATTTGTATAAATGGTTACCATTTTCTTTGTGTGTATTTATGTATTTATGTATATATATATATTTTTATATTTTAGTTTTTTTGTCTCTTGTATATGCCCTGATGATAACCGCTGTTCTTGCGGTTGAAACGTTGGAATTTATGTAAAATAAATGTTCGCCGGATAGGTGATTTTTTCTACCTTTTTCAAGCCTCCTGAGTGACTTCATACCCCCCTTCTATATCTTGTATTATTTTTTCTGAAGAGCACCTGGAGCAGATACATACATACATACATACATACATACATACATACATACATACATATAGACATACCATAAATACATACATATAGACATACATACATATAGACATATCATAAATGCATACATATAGACATACATACATATAAACATACCATAAATACATACATACATATAGACATACCATAAATACATACATACATACATACAGAAATAAATACATACATACATACACACATACATATAGACATACATACATACATACATACATATAGAAATAAATACATACATACATATACACACACATATAGACATATATATATATATATATATATATATATATATATATATATATATAGACATACATGTGTAAAATAAGGAGAAGGAAATAAGTCAAACAGCTGTTGATTTACATTATGGTATAAGGTAAACACATAATTACATAATTAAATGCCCTCAGTGCCCATCCAGATACAGCCTTCAAAAACACTTCCCTTCAGCAGCTATATGGTCTTCCAATGATTCTTTAACCAAACCCTTTCAAAATAATTCCATTCATTTTATTTTAAGAGTAAGCTGGAATTGCAGTAAAATGAAACAACTGGTGGGTTAGCGGGTAATCCAATTTATATAATTTTTTTCACCAGTGAGCACATAGATCTGTTTTGCTCTCAGTCATTCCCTGGCCTTTTGTTTCTTCTGCCTCATTTCATTTAGTAGAAAGACCAGTTTGGTGTGTTGCCAGAATACACATAAATAACATTTTTATGACACATAAATTAATCATTTTTACATATGAAGAAATTGTTAGAGGCAATTCTCAGTAACTCATGTTGCTTATTTTATTTTTATAACTTCTTTGACATTATTGCAGATATTATATCCTTGCAGAATACAGTATCTGCTCATTAGTTTTGTTTTACTGTAAATACAACCAGAAACAAGATATTTAATTCATTGAGTTAATCAACATTACAGTGCACTGGGATTGCCTGAGGGTCATTCCTTTATCTTAAAAGTCAATAAATTATGTTTACACTCAACAAATTTTGGATATAAACTTTTAACACTTTTTTAGTTGGTTAATTATCAAGGGCGATGATATTTGGCATAACCACAGTACAGTAATTTTCCATTTCAATAATTTTTTATTACATTTTTAAACAAAAACCTGATCCATAGCTGCTCACAAAAAGTCAGGCATCAAGTATCCTGCGCATCTGAACGCAAAACATGGTCGACCTGAATGCGATCCAATGTTGCACACAATAGTACTTTTGGATGCCTATGCAAGGGCAAAAAGAAACCAAGCTTTATTCAGCTACGCGACCAAACTACATCCTACAATGATTTAAAAATGAAATAAAAATGTGAACAATATATTTTTTATTAAGAACCATAAAGTATATACCTACACAATGCTCTTGCAGCAATTCCATAGCCAGAAGCCAGGTATTAACCAGAGCCCCTGATGTTGGGAATGGACTTGGCTGCAGCAAAGTGGCAGGTCGCAGCCCTCTGGACAAGCACACAGATGCTAAGATGATGATGATGGGATCCGATGTGAACAGGAGTAGTACGGACAGGTAGCAGAGGTGCAGCTACCAAGGCTAGATGCTGAGACTGGAGACAATGACATAAGGATAGCACAAGAGGCACAAGGATAACAGTAACTGACAGACACAGGCAGTGTAGCAACTCAAGAGATGTGGGCTTGGAATTGGAAAAACAATGTGACAGGAACAGAGAGACCAGGCAGCATATCAACTGGAGTCTTGAACCGAGCAAATGCAAGGACACACATCAGCAGGTGATAGAAACCTGTTGTTCTGACAAGGGAATGATGAGAAAAATGGGTTTAAATGAGGCACCTGACTAATGAGTCCAGCAGAGCAATAAGCTACATCTGTATGGGATAATGTCTGCAGCTGAGAGGGAACACACAAAATGGAAGTTGCTCAGATCAATTTATAAATTAATTCCAACAGGTGAATGAAAGGCAGGGGTAATCTGCTAGCAACAGACACAAAGGAAAGGAAAGCCCCAGCAACACTGCCATTAACCAGTAAGAGACTATACCATTCTATCTGTAAAATAAAACGCAGAAACATGCGTTACACTTATTTGCAAATATTAAAAAAACCACCAACCAGTCAACCAGGAAGTGCAGGAAAACAGCAGTAAATAAAGAAATTCCTACAGGTCTTGATTGTGTGCAATTGCGTGTGCACTCCCTTTCTGTAACCTGAATGTGTGTCTCCACTCTTTTAAGGCCTCAAAATGTCATTCAGAACAAAGTGATTATGCAGTAAATTTTGCTTCAAGAAGGATGACCAATTCCAGTTTTCATTAACTAGTAATAATGAGCCTGATAAAGACTTTAGTGCGATTTCTGCATGAACAGAGTTGCTAAAGTCTGCATGCAATAGGCTAGTGTTCTCCTGTGACTTACGCGTCCATAAACCTACCTTAACTTTTATGCATTCATTGTTGTACGGACATACTGGAGTGCCTAACCCAGCCCATACTGTGCCTTCCTCTGCCCAAACTGCAAATAGTCGAACATGTGGAGGGCTGTCACTTCCTGACACACGGAACTCTGTACATACAGAAACCAATGCCGTATGGTCAGAGTTCCGATGCATAACATCTGGCACACGAATCCGCAAAGCCCAACTTACACACATAGTTTGTGTAAATCAGCTGTGGTTATTTATTCTGGATCTGGTCCAATAATATAATTATAAACACAACAAACAATGTTTAAACATTTAAGAGCACAGACTGAAAAACATAACTTGTTGGCCCAGTGGTGTAAATTTTGCCCAGGCACCCGGAGGCAAGGGAACAGGGGCAGGACCCAGCACTGGGGTGATGTCATGATGTCGTGCAGTGCATTCCTGGGAAGAGGTAAGTTTAATGCTTTTTAACGGAGCCCACAGACAGTAATAGCTATATTACTGGCTTGGGCCCGTTACCAGAGCGTTGAAAAGCCAAATCAAGGACCAGTCATGACAGAGGGGGACAGTGGAAGTGCCCCCCATCCGGGATAGCGCCCAGAGACCAGCGCTTCCATTGCCTCCGGTACTTCCGCCACTGTGCTGACCATAACGCTATTAGCCAAAGAATAATTAACTATTTTCAGTGTCTTGAATAATATCATGTATGTTTTAATTTAATAACTAATAGAGTTACTTTTTTTGTAATCTGTTGTAAAAAGTAAATGCTGTAGATCAAGTTTACTATAAAGTGTATTATAAAGTAATAATTAGCTTGTGTGTCAAACTTATTGTAATTACTGCTTTGCAGACCTACACCAGAAATCCGCTGGAATAAAGAAGGAGGAGAGTTGCCTAATAACAGAGTTTTCTATGAAAATTTTAATAAAACTCTAAAGATAATTGATGTGTCAGAAGAAGATGCTGGCAAATATAGATGTACGGCCCAAAATATCAGAGGATCCATAAACCATGTGATAACCGTTATTGTGAAAGGTAAATGTGTGAAATATTTTTTTTCTTAACTTCATGACTTTCATTATCATTTGCAGTTGTATTATTGTATTATCTGGGTTTTTGTCAGTCACTTTCCTCTTTAATCATCCATTCATTCATTGATGAGGTTGAATAAAGACACCAGTCCATCAAGTTCAACCTATTTTGGATCTCCTGCGATCCCTATCTTTATATTTGAAGTTAATCCATATGAAGCAACCTCCAAACTTGCAATCTTTAAAAAAAAATCCCTGCTGACCAAAGATGACGTCCTATTTCTCCCTGGCTCCACTACTGTCCTTCATTTAAATTAGCGGTCCTGGTAACCCTGGATGTTCTTTTCTGCTAAAAATGTATCTAATCCTTTCTTAAACATATCAAGTGAAACTGCCATCTCTTTTCTAAAGTAAACATGTCTTAACTGGCCGTTCCTCATAGCTCAATGACTCCATACCCTTTATCGATTTTGTCACCCTTTTCTAAACCCTTTCTAGTTCCAAAATGTTTTTTTTATGGATTGGTGCCCAGAACTGAACTGCATATTCAAGATGAGGCCTTACCAATGATTTATATAGTGTCAAAATTACACAGTCTTCCCTTGCATCTATGCCCCTTTTTATGCATGCTAATACTTTATTGGCCCTTGCAGCTGCTGCTTGGCATTGAGCACTATTGCTAAGTCTATTGTCCACAAGCACTCCCAAATCCTTCTCCATTAAAGATTCTCCTAAATTTACCCCATTTAATTTATAGATTGCATGCTTGTTTTTGATCCCTAAATGCATAATCTTACATTTATCTATGTTAAACCTCATCTTCCATTTGGC
>WWET01002684.1:32934-56061 GCA_011038615.1 Limnodynastes dumerilii | reverse complement strand
AACCCACCCATTGACGCTTTAAAGCTAAGATTTTTTGCCCCACAAGGTGAGTCTCCAAGAGACAAACAATATCCGGACTCTGTTTTCTAATGTAGTTGAGTACTAGTGACCTTTTTACTTTTTCATTAAGGCCCCTAACATTCCACACAAAGAACGAAACATTACGCTGTGAAAGGCTAGTCATCAGGGATCCTCCGTATTCTATCTATAGTAATTAGCTATTGGCCAGAGCCGAGCCCCGACACCAGACAATACAATCTAAATCACCCAGACCGCTAATCTGTAATACTGCAACCCGATAAAGAATGTGAAATGACTCCTCAGCCAAAGAGAACAGAAACCAGTTCTGTATATATGAAGAGATTAGTCTCTATTAGGCGACGGACGCCTTCTCGGAAAACGCTCCAGCCATTCCTCAGCCTCCCTTGGCGAGTTGAAGAAATGCGTCTCTCCGTCTGCCACCACCCTCAAGCGTGCCGGAAAGAGGATGGAGTAGGACAACTGTAGGTCACGCAGCTTTCGACGGATTTGCGTATACTGCGCACGGTTCTTCTGCACATCCAATGCATAGTCCGGGTATACGGAGATAGTGGCATTGTCCAACTTGAGAGGTCCTTTTTGTCGCAAAAGACGCAGAACAGTGTCCCGGTCTCTATAATGGAGGAACTTTGCAATGAAGGTGCGGGGTGGAGCACCTGGACGTGGGGGTTGAGGAGGGATTCTGTGCGCTCGCTCAATCGCGAATTGCAGTGAAAAGGCTTCCTTTCCAAATTCCCGCAGTAGTAGGTTTTCAAGAAACGTTTCCGGGGCCTTGCCTTCCAGATCCGAGAGTTTAGATTTGCAGGCGGTAACTTGTGTTGTTAACTCCGCTAATTGGACATTAATTGGAGACATCTTCTAAGGCAAGGCGGAAACCCGGTGCTCCACTTCTCCTATCCTCTCTCTTGTTTTCTGTAGATCTTGTCTGATTAAGGATATATCAGCCTGCACCTCTCCCATTTTATCGGCAAGGGTTTTCTCGCATGATGTAATAGTACTATTACCAGTGTGTCTGCTGAACCTTTCTAGCTTTGCAGCAGCAGCTGTAGCTTGACTCGTCTTCCCCATAGTCTCAAATGGACTAGATAGATGGAGTTAGTAAAGGAAGGTAGTAGTGTTCTTTGTACTGCTGCTTTAAATAGAAGCACAGGAGCAGGTGAGTGCTATATGACCACTTATCACTAGGAATGTTTGTAATTACACTCCTTCAAGGCCCATATAGAGGAAAAGAGCGATCTGTATACTGCCGCGGTTACGTAGATATAACACAGGAACAAACAGGTGAGTAATCTCGGACAGTTGCCCACTTGTGACCAGAAATAGACTTGTAATTATGCCCCCCCACCAAGGCACAGAACAATAGCACAATAGACAGAAGGAGTGAGTGAGTAGCGTTTGTAATGGTCTTTTATGTTACTGCTTTAGGAAGATGCAGCCCAAGAGACAAGTGGGCTCTATATCGGGATGACTATGTTAACAGGGAGTGGTCTCAGCGATGAATATGTCCTCTTAATTGTAGAGATATGCCTGTAATGATACCACCCTAGGCAGAAGAGAACAGTGGTTGATGGTTGTAGTGAGCTTTGTACTGCTGCTCCAAGTAAATATAGTACAGAAGGCAGGTAAGTACTCCAGAATAATTGCAGTGTCAGTTACTGAAGGGACAACAGGCAGGGTGGAGGGGCAGAGCAGACAACACGTGAGGAAGCAGGAGCAAAATGGCGACTACTCACTTTATGCCACATGGGACTCAAAATGGCGTGTTCTGTGCAGACATGTGCCCTCTTACTGCTGTGGATGGAAGGCACTGCATTCCGCAATCCCCGATGGTTTGCCAGTGAAAGCCTGCAGCCTGGGTGCTCACAGCTACTCCAGGGTCCGGCAGCTTCCTCCCCCGCTACTCTGCAGCACTGCACTATCGCACTGTGCAGACGCGCCGTGCCGTCCCTCACCACAGTCGGAGCCCAGTAGCCGCAGGAACACTGCTCCGGGCACCACTCCTCTCCCAGCGGCACTTAGGATCCTGGCGTCGGGAGCCTCCGGGCCAACAGAAACGGGTGATATGCCGGGTTAAACGCAGGAGCTCCTGCAGACGCGTCTCACTCCATTCGCGTCGCAGCCACGCCCCTCGTCTTTTTGTATTTTTATTAATATTATCTAAGCCCATGTAGGCTGATATGGCCCAACCGGTGTAAAGCGCCACTGTAGCTAACTAATTCCCATTCAATATCAGAGAACCTCAAATCCAAAAAGACCTGGGAGTAAACCATTATTGCAATAAAGGGCTAGGGCATATCGGTAAAGTGGAAGTTGCAATAATGACACAAAGAAAAAGATTGTGAAGAAAGGGACAGGAAAAGAGAAGTAGAAGGAAGAGCAAAAGAAAGATAGGATCCCACAGGAGCTGATGCCCATCTTCCAGGGTCTTGATGAAAACGATAATGATAGCCATGTTTACATAGAATAGTCATGGTTTCACAGAGGCGTTGTCTTTTAAAATAATGAAAGGTGCCCGGTGTTGGTACAAATAGATTGTTGACCCTTCAAAATGAATTCCATTATTGCACAAATACTTTAAGGATAAAAAGCCAATTGAAGTTTCCACTTACTTAGTCAGCAGTTTTCCTATAAAGCCTGGATTGCTTATGTAAACATCTGCATCCAAAACATCTAACAAAGTGCTGCTCACTGCTTCCTGGAGTACAGTGGGAGAAATCCGCTGCTAGGGAAGTCCCCACAGAAAGACACAGCAGAAATTCTGAGACCAACAAACCCTGACTTGCTGTCGTTTCCACTGGCTCCACACAGCCAGACCAAGGAGAATGTCTCCCGATTAGTAGAGCTTAGGACTGGCTTTCCGGTTAGCTGTTTGATTGTTAAGGGGCATCGCCAAGAGAGGTGGTATAAGTAAAGGCTCAAAATCCAGAAAGGCTGCCCATGTGGTATAGGCCTCAAATTCCCAGGAGCGCTCCCTACACAGTATTGATGTCCCTGTTACTGATCCAGGCGCAGCTGATGACACCCGGTAAGTGTGATCAGGAAGCAGCAGGGTGAGCCACTTGGAAATACCTTGTTTCACTGTGATATCTCTGGACCAGATGCACAGGTCTCTATACGGTATTTGCCCACTTACTCACGCAAAGTGCATAAATGGGCTGCACATGCACCCTCCAGATGTTACTTTAGTTTTAATAATGTAACTACCACAATGCAATTACCATGCAAATGAGGAGTGCTTCTCCTCCGCACGCTAAGGGGGGCGAAGACATGTCCGCGCGCATCGCTCTTCAGATCGTGCCCCCCCTATGCTGGGTATTTTAATATCCCTTGTTATACTGAAAAATTGTGTATTTTTTTTATCATCTGAATTTGAGATGTAAAATAGAAAACAATATCACAAACACAATGACATTACAGTGGCAGCAAAGCTGTGACATATTTATAGTAACTCATTTTGTACATTAAAGTGGTCAACTTTTTTTGCAGAGCTTAGTTATTAAGCTCTCAAATGTAGCAAGGCTTAAAGATCCATATTTTGTCCGGCTTAAATCATCCCTTTTTTCATACAATGTTGGAGAAGAGGCTTGTTGCCATGGTAATCTGCAATATTGCTTTCTATTTTTGTTCAAGTGATTTACTCTGCAAAAAAGTAACCACAATACTTCCTGTGCCATAGTAATGTGTATTGCCTTTTCATGCGTGTAGAGAATAGATTTGCATAGTATAGACATGACCTATGTCTAACTATGTTCTACTAATTTTGTTTACATTCTAAAATAGATAGTGATGTCTATCTATCAAATTGTGTTGAAGGATATGTAGATGCGCATTAGTGTACAGAACAGAGTTCTTTCTTTTAGTTATATTGGGGTAGATCCAGAACAAAGTACGCTAGAGTATTTATACTAGCCAGTGACGTAAAAACGCGATTATGTATGTACAGTGCATGCACGCGCCAGATGTTACGCCACGTAACACTAAACGTACGTACCAGCCTACTATCAGCAGCGTAACTACAAACGAAGGGGCATGCCAGGCATACGACACCCGTAACTACGCTTCGGAGGCGGGGGGTGGTATTTAAATGCAACAGTCTGGGCGTGCTTAGGCAGTTACCTACAGGCTGCCTGTGCATACGTACGTCAGTAGTTATGCTGTGTAAAGTTTAGGTATGGTTTGGCCAGCGTAAAACGGCAAAAGTACGCACGACCGAGGGGAGTGCATAGTAAAAACGCTAGCGTAAAAATGCTACGTCTTGAAACGTAATGATAACATAGCTCTGGATCGGGCCCATTATTTTATTTAATTTTTTGAATCTATTTGTACAGATATTTCTTGATGTATATTTTCTAGCTAGAAGATGCCCATGTTGTTTCCGCCAGTGCTCATGAATCAAATATATATTGTTTTTTTTTTTTTTATCACAGCCGCACCTTACTGGATCACTGCACCCAAAAATCTTGTACTGTCACCAGGAGAGGATGGGATATTGATTTGCAGAGCTAATGGCAATCCTCCCCCAACTATTACATGGTTAATAAATGGAGTTGCAATTGAGTGTACGTAAACTGTTGATATTGTTACTATTCTACAATTCCCTTATGTGTAACAGCAGGTGTTTTTTAACAAATCTCCTTAAGAAATTGCAAATTGTTAAATTTACTGACTCATTCTGCAATTAAATATACTTCAGTTATATTTTATTGGTTAGAAGACTTAAGTCAGCTCTGTAACAGTACTGTGTATGTATTGATGTGGTTTGCCAGTACAATGATCGTTGTTACGAAAGATCATCATTCAGCAGCTGAATGTAGACTGTGGCAGTAATGTGACTCCCTAACCATCTGTTTCCTGCAGCCTAACCCTAACCGGGTGTGGGTCCCTGCTAAGGATGGCCCTATTTCAATAGGTCCGTTCTCTCCCAGCCAGTTTGAAACTGGCTGGGATATCGATTGCTTATGCCTTGATGAGGCATAGCAATCGATCCACAGAGCACCGAATGCTGTGCTCCAAAAGGTAAGGCTACCTAAACCTTAATTCTAACCCTAACCCTCCCCTTCCATTACCCTAACCCTCCCTTCTTCGCAGCCTGACCCTAACACTCCCTTCTCTATAGCCTAACCCTAAGACACCCCTCCCCGCAGCCTGACCCTAACCCTTCCTAACACTAAAAGTCCCTGGAGAGATTATTCACCTTTCCAGAGCTGTCAGCGGGTCTCTGCGAAAATGAATGGGTGAGTTCAGCACACTCACCCATTCATTAAAAAAATTCTAAAACGGTCTAAATAGAGACAGCCGAAAAGTGTCTTTTGGCTGTCTCTATTTCTGAAAGGAGCCTTCGTTGTGGGGACTGCAACCGATGCTAAACTTCCCCCTTTTTCAGCCCCAACCCTCCATGACCCGCAGCCTGACCCTAACCTTAAGCCCTAACCCTAGCCTAATACCTGCCGCATGCTACCCCTAACCTTATAACAGCCTGTAGCTATTGGGAGCTGAGAAATAAGTTCCTATTCCCAATAGCAATTTTCTATTTCCAGATAGTTTTAAACAATGATAAAGCCGTTATTTAACTGGCAGCTGTATCATTTTCCAAATAGGCATGACAGCTCCATACACACTGCCAAGAGATGTGTGCAGAGAGTGTGGGTCCCCAGTTAGAACGGCTCTATTTTGATAGGGCCATTTCCTCCCAGCCAGTTTCGAACTGGCTGGGATTTCAATTACATATGCCTCGAGGAGGCATGGCAATAGATCCAAGGAGCACTGAGCTTTCGCTGTTCTGAAAAGTTAGTAAAAATAATCCCCCAGTCCTTTCCCTAATTCTAACCCTAACCCTCCCCTCTCACTACCCTAACCCTCCTTTCCTGGCAGCCTGACTTTAACATTCCCATGCTGGCAGCCTGAACCTAACCCTCCCTCCCCTGCAGCCTGACCCTAACCCTCCCTACCCCGCACAGAGAGGTTACTCACCTGTTTCTCGGTCCGACGATATCGTCATCGGTGGTATTTCTGAAGGAGAATGAGTGAAGTATGCCGAACGGCATATTCGTTCATTCAGAAAAAAAGTAGGGAGTGGTAAGTATTCAAAAGGAGCTTTCGGATGTCCCTATTTTGCAAATCAGATTTTCTTGCCGGAGAATGCAAGCAGTGTGCAGAATACTTCATATAAACAGCTCATTTATTCATTAATACCCCGTTCAGATTACCATGAAAAAGCCGGGGTTTTCATGAAATTGCCGGCTTTCATGAAAACCCCGGCTTTTTCTGCCAATGTGAACGGTGAAGCTGGGTCTCTTTAGCCGGGTCTTAGACCCGGCTAAAAAGAAGGGTTTTTGCCGGCTTTTTTAAAAGCCGGCTTCACCCGTTCACACTGCGCTGAAAAGCCGGCTATTTAAATAGCTGCCGGCTTGTAAAAAAAAAAAAAAAAGAGAGAGAGAAAAAAAAAAGCCGGTGTTTTCAGCGCAGTCTGAACGCACCAGGCTAAAATTTTCTAAATTTTGCTCACTGCCTAAAAAGCTGGCTTTTTAGGCAGTGGCAATCTGAACGCGGTATAACACAGTTTTTGTTCTACATCCTGGGTTTTATAGTAGAGCAAAGAAGTTTGCATGAATTTGTTTTTTATTTGTCATTTTTGTTTATTGATTTGTTATATGTTATATTTACAGTGGCTCCTAATGACCCTAGTAGGAGAGTAGATGGTGATACAATTATATTTACAAATGTGCAGGAACGAGCCAGCGCAGTGTTCCAGTGCAACACCTCTAATATATATGGCTACAAGTTGGCAAATGCATTTGTGAATGTACTAGGTAAGGCAAATTATTTACTATATACCATATGTGATAAACAAGTATTCTGCATATCTGTCAGTATAAATACTGTTCTAATATCTTCATCCAATTGTATTTCTGTATTTCAGCGGAAAAGCCACGCATTCTTTCTTTAAAAAAAGTCTATCAAGTAATTGCTAACAGAGCTGCTTTGTTGGAGTGCCAGTTTTTTGGATCACCTGTTCCCAATCTAGAATGGTAAGATAAGAGGCTTTGTTTCAAAACATTGTTTTGTTTGTGTCTCAATTGATATATGACATTTCCGTGTATCCAGTCTCTAACATAAGCTACATCTTGCAAAACTAATACCCATTTCAGATAATTTTTTGGTGGTGATCTGAAAGGTACCAAGGTCCTGGGTCTAATAACCTCGGGACTCAGACACAGCAAAAAGAAGGGGTTTTTCCCCTGTCCAGTGGTAATGTGAAAGGTGCTGACCAGGGTTTTTAACCCTGGGCTCATCTATTACAGCCGATTAGAGGGATTTCTTTACTGTTGCTATGCAACAGAAAACAAGCCCCTCCGCGGGAGCCATGCCCAGCCCCTTCACAAAGTCAGGGCAGACCTGGGTCCCAGAATTTCCCGGGTCTACCCTGCTGGACTTAACAGGGGTTTTTGTTAAAAACCTAGCAAATCAACTTTGTTATTGCTGGGGTGGAGATCTGGTAGCGGTATTAGTAAGGTTTCTGAGCTGTGCAAAGTTGTGCATTTCCCTCCTATTTATTTGTTCAGATGACTGTATAGTTTAATTCAAGGACATTTGTTTATTGCAATGACATCTGTGTAATGCAAGGGCACAGCCTAGATTGTGGGTTGAAGATGAGGTGGAGTAAAAAGCACGGTGGAGGTTATTTTTCTTGTAAAACATACATAATTGTGCCAGACTGTCTTACTGAAGATAGCAATGCTAGAGTGACATTACATAAGGGAACAGTAGTATACCGCAGGCTAGTCTTATGCTGGTGGCAGAGAAATCAATAATAGTATATTTTCGGTTGTGAGAAACTGTCTGATTTTGCCTTTATGAGCCTTACTGTCCTCAGTTTTTCTGGGAAACATGCTGATATAAATGGCACTTTTACAAACCTGCTATTAATTATTTATACCCCTGAAAGCTGAAAATGAATTTTAAACATGTCAATTCCAATTCTAAATTGTACATTAATGTTTACGCATGTCGCATCTCCGATAGACGTGCAAATTAGTGGACGGAGTGGGGGAAGCCTCGTTACGATCAGCTATGGTGGCCTTGCTGACCTCAGGCGGCCGTAAGGCGCCCGTAGGTCAGGATCCGACCCACTGAGCATCATTTTAAACATTTAAATTTGTGTTTTTGACTTTATTAGCGTGTATTTATTTTTATTTTTTCTTATATAATAAATAGGCAGTATTTATATAATAGCAATATATTTCACTTTTTTTTTTACTGTATAACTTCCCACCATAACTGCAGAGCGATTACGCTGTATTTACAGAGCAAGAATAGACAACAGCAAATATGTCCTAATGTTGTTTTTTTTTTTGCAACTGTGAAGTAGGTGCATTTATGCCCTAACAAGATTAAGGCAGATAAAACACATGACCTACATAGCAATGTATGCTAAAGGAACCAAGTGTGTAAATAAAGAGACATGAATATGAGATTGTACATTCATTACTCCTACATAAACAGATGTGGGTGGGTATAGGCAACATATTCAGACTTGGCCAGTTATTCATGTTTTTCAGATATTATTTATTTTATTTATATTTTTTATTATTCGTTTGTATCCACTATTTTTTTTAACAAATGCATAAGCAGTGTCAGAAAAGCTGCCACCAAGATGGTTTCTGCAGTGAAGTTGATAATGGGACTGATAGGAAGAGTTAGGTTGGCTCAAGGTACTCTGAAAGCATGGTGCCCACTATAGTACAGCTGAGCTCAGGGCACTCTGAATGCATAGTGTCCACTATAGTGCAGCTGAGCTCAGGGCACTCAGAATGTGGTGTCCACTATAGTGCAGCTGATCTCAGGGGACTCTGAACATGGTGCCCACTATAGTGCAGCTGAGCTTAGGGCACTCTGAATGCATGAGGCCCACTATAGTGCAGCTGAGCTCAGGGCACTCTGAATGCATGAGGCCCACTATAGTGCAGCTGAGCTCAAGGCACTCTGAATGCATAGTGTCCACTATAGTGCAGCTGAGCTCAAGGCACTCTGAATGCATAGTGTCCACTATAGTGCAGCTGAGCTCAAGGCACTCTGAATGCATAGTGTCCACTATAGTGCAGCTGAGCTCAAGGCACTCTGAATGCATAGTGTCCACTATAGTGCAGCTGAGCTCAAGGCACTCTGAATGCATAGTGTCCACTATAGTGCAGCTGAGCTCAAGGCACTCTGAATGCATAGTGTCCACTATAGTGCAGCTGAGCTCAAGGCACTCTGAATGCATAGTGTCCACTATAGTGCAGCTGAGCTCAAGGCACTCTGAATGCATAGTGTCCACTATAGTGCAGCTGAGCTCAAGGCACTCTGAATGCATAGTGTCCACTATAGTGCAGCTGAGCTCAAGGCACTCTGAATGCATAGTGTCCACTATAGTGCAGCTGAGCTCAAGGCACTCTGAATGCATAGTGTCCACTATAGTGCAGCTGAGCTCAAGGCACTCTGAATGCATAGTGTCCACTATAGTGCAGCTGAGCTCAGGGCACTCTGAATGCATAGTGTCCACTATAGTGCAGCTGAGCTCAAGTCACTCAGAATGCATAGTGTCCACTATAGTGCAGCTGAGCTCAAGTCACTCAGAATGCATAGTGTCCACTATAGTGCAGCTGAGCTCAAGTCACTCAGAATGCATAGTGTCCACTATAGTGCAGCTGAGCTCAAGTCACTCAGAATGCATAGTGTCCACTATAGTGCAGCTGATCTCAGGGCACTCTGAATGCATAGTGTCCACTATAGTGCAGCTGATCTCAGGGCACTCTGAATGCATAGTGTCCACTATAGTGCAGCTGAGCTCAGGGCACTCTGAATGCTGGTGTCCACTATAGTGCAGCTGAGCTCAGGGCACTCTGAATGCTGGTGTCCACTATAGTGCAGCTGAGCTCAGGGCACTCTGAATGCTGGTGTCCACTATAGTGCAGCTGAGCTCAGGGCACTCTGAATGCTGGTGTCCACTATAGTGCAGCTGAGCTCAGGGCACTCTGAATGCTGGTGTCCACTATAGTGCAGCTGAGCTCAGGGCACTCTGAATGCTGGTGTCCACTATAGTGCAGCTGAGCTCAGGGCACTCTGAATGCTGGTGTCCACTATAGTGCAGCTGAGCTCAGGGCACTCTGAATGCTGGTGTCCACTATAGTGCAGCTGAGCTCAGGGCACTCTGAATGCTGGTGTCCACTATAGTGCAGCTGAGCTCAGGGCACTCTGAATGCTGGTGTCCACTATAGTGCAGCTGAGCTCAGGGCACTCTGAATGCTGGTGTCCACTATAGTGCAGCTGAGCTCAGGGCACTCTGAATGCTGGTGTCCACTATAGTGCAGCTGAGCTCAGGGCACTCTGAATGCTGGTGTCCACTATAGTGCAGCTGAGCTCAGGGCACTCTGAATGCTGGTGTCCACTATAGTGCAGCTGAGCTCAGGGCACTCTGAATGCTGGTGTCCACTATGAATTCATGAATAAGTATTTTGTTAAATAAAGTCTAATGAGCTTAAATTGAAGGAAGTGCAGATACACACAAGGGTTAATTTATAGGTAGGAGTTAGGAATTGTGTGCTATAAGCAAAAGTTAAGTACAACCGTTTATGCAAAAATAATAAAATATTGCTCGAACTCCTTTTTCTACTAATTTATTGCAGTTGTATATGACTGACAAATATTGTGAGGTTTTTACTGTGTATTCTTCTGCAGGTTTAAAGGCAAGCAAAGTAGTGTCCTGCATGAAAATGGCTATGTCTTCCATAATAATGGAACACTAGAAGTACCAGTTGCACAGAAGGACAACAGTGGTCCATATACTTGTGTAGCAAGAAATAAATTGGGAACAGCTGAAAAAACTATAGAGCTGGAAGTCAAAGGTAACCAAGGATTTCTCATCAAATACGTTTAAAGTGTCATAATCCGTGTACACATACAGAGTTATATATATTTAATTTTTATTTTTCAGATCCTACTATGATTATCTCTCAACCAGAATACAAGGTTATTCAGAAATTTGGCAGTGCGTCATTCGAATGCAAAGTCAGGCATGATCCTACATTGGTACCCGACCTGTTATGGCTGAAGGATAACGGTGATCTCCCTACTGATGAGAGGTAGTGCAAACACCTCATACAGTGACGGGCATAACCACATTGGGCTGGATCCAGAGTATTTACGCTAGCCAGAGACGTAAAAATTCTGTTTTGTATGAACTGCGCATGCGCGCGGCAGAGAAAGATGTTACGACCCGTAACTCTGAACGTACGTACCAGCCTAGTATCAACAGCATAACTATGGACGAAGGGGCGTGATAGCCATACGACACCCATAATTATGCATCGGAGGCGGGGTGAGCCATTTAAATCGTACAGTATGGGCGTGCTTAGGTGCGTAAATACATTCAGCCATTATGGCCGACAGTTACACTCTAAAAAGTTAAGGTAGGTTTTGGAAAGCGTAAAACGGCGAAAGTACGTACAGCCGAGGGGAGTTCCTGGTAATTACGATAGCGCAAATACGCTACACGTTGAAACATAAAGGGAACGTAGGTCTGGATCTAGCCCATTATCCTTATATTTTTCAGCATTTATCCGATTCCATGGGCAGTGCTCTAAATCTCTGCACCATAAAGAAAACTTGCTATATTACATTCCTAAAAGCTATCAAAGGTTGTGTGAGCTGGAAAGGGGCAGAGTGAGAAATAGAAGGGGAGCAGCAGAATGAGGAATGGGGATGGTGGGAAGCCAGGCAAGATAACAAGGGCCTGCTTCTCATTGGACCGGATTGACACTTAGTCATATATTCCATACAGAAGCCTGCTCTGCGGTGCACTCCGCCCCCTGTTCTCCTACATGTGGATTGTGGATCCCCCAGCAGGACCCTACCTTAAGTATTCTGCATGGAAACACTTAGCCAAGCCCTTACTGTACAATTTAAATGCTTATGTCCACCCCCATGTTTATCTCCTACGCATGGGGGCTTAGACCCACACGGATCGCAGCATCTGTCGGCTACGCTCCATTGCGGAGTTAATAATACCATTTTCCAGTAGACTTGCGTACGTAGCGTATTAATTGTGAATCCAGCCCATTATTTTTAATGTAGCCAGTCATTGTAAGAGTGAGTAACCTGCAGAACTATTAAACACATTTTACATGCTTCATATAAAGATCTGATTTAGCCAAATTGTTTTCTTTCATAAATAAATTACTGCCTTTTTAGTAACATGGTTTATTATAAAGTATTATAAAGTATACAAAGGGCTGCTCTGTACTGTGTGTCTTTTTGGTGCCTGAAATCATATATATAAACTATCTCACATTTAAAAGTAGACAAACATAAAATATACATTTGCAGCCCTATGTTCAGTACTAGACGTATGTAATTCTTAAGCCGGGCACACAGCTATGCAATTTCAGGCTGTTAATGGATTCCAGACTGTTTGGTCCAATATTACAAGAGTGTGGGCGCTTCTGTTCAAACAACTGCACATAAAGCTGTAGCAGTTGTGTTTATTCAACTGTTTATAGAATAAAGGTGGCGTAAATACACGTTGGTCCAATGTCAGAATTCCTCTTTGATCACAAGATGATGAACACCTAGCTTTGGCTTTAACAGAGTTGCCCTCGTGTGCTCCTGTTCAATTAATTCAACATGACCCCCAGATATATTGAATGAAATTTCACTTTATTCTGCTCTTCTTGCAAGAACATATATCTTTTGAGTTTTATTTTTTTAGATACATGATTGAAAAGGAACGTTTGATTATCAAGAATGTAACGGAAAAGGATAAAGGCACTTACACTTGTGTAGCAAACACATCATTGGACAGCGTATCAGCTAGTGCTATGCTCACCGTTGTAGGTAAGAGATATATCTAACATCTATGAAGTCAAGTCATTTCTGTCTGTTACCCCCACTAGATATGTTACATTGCAGACTTGCCACTTGTATCATTCTGCTTTGGTTACCTGCCAGTATGCTTAATCCAGAAACTGTATCTGTATTTCAAATAGAAGCTTCTGAGCATTATTCATTTCAGATATATTAATAAACATGTTGCTATGAAATAAACAAAATCTGGTCTCTCTAATACTGTATATTTTCTTAGTTTTTTTTCCTGTTTAGGCAGTAACTTCATATAGAGTATCTAATTTACTAATTTATTCTGTCTCTCCCTGTATTTAAAAATGACATTGTAGATTATACAGATAAACACTTAAACAGCTACTATATTTTCAGGAATACATGTAAAGCTGTGTACACACCTGTATAATTTACCTGCTTCCATCTGATTATTGGCTGATCGGGACGATAATTGTGAATACTGTGCCTGGCTTTACACCCTAACTATGGGAAAGCAGACCTTCAGACACACCTGTCTCCATTTAATGCATACCTGCACATGTACTCTCAATTCTAATTCATGTAATGCTGAATAGTAATGTAAGATCTGACATTAATATCTTGTGCTCAGAGATATTAAAGGGAGCACTCATTAAGGTCTGGATCCAGACTTAAGAAGGAGCTTGAAATTAAGAGAGGCAAAAACATGTTGTTTTCAGGGAGAGTCAAGTTAATTGTATTCTTTGCATGCAGGGGTATATCTTTGAATTGCTTACTGCACACAGATACTGACCAGCTTTACTTTTACACTGTTATATAGACTTGGGATAGAAAACATCTCCTCTCAACTCTAATACTGTTTGCAACAGGTGAAATACGTCTCCCCTGCAATCAACATGATTTAGCCCAGGAGTAACTTTCTTCTCTTAATTTCAAGCTCCTTCTTAAGTCTGGATCCAGCCCTAAATTATTAAATTAATGTTCAAGTCAGCAGTTTGATGTCTACTGCCCAACATAATAAAACATGCAGTAGTAATCCTCTTCTACTTTGTACGTGTAGTCTATGACCATTTCATATCGTCTACAGGTATATCTTTTTCTCTTTTAGGACCGGAACTATTTTCCACAATGAACAGAATTATTTGTTATCATGAATACAGTATATATGTTTCATTTATAACCTATATGCAACACAATAGTTTTGCAGTGAATATAAGGACCTAATATTTATGTTACTCCTTACTTGTCAGTGTAGTTAATCCCATCTGCATGGTAATTACATGCTAGCTATTGATCTTTACTAATACTTTGTTAATATCCCTTGCAGAAGCTACTCTACCACCACCTATAAAGAACGGTAAACAGACACACCCATCCATTTATACATTTCTGCATTAAATATATCACACCTCATGTGCATTTTGCTCTGGATGACATTTGTTGCATGATATTTGATTGTTTTTTACATGCATATGTTAAAGGGGAACTATACAGTGTAGGAAACATTGCACAGTTTTGTGTGCCTTTGTTGCTTAGTATAGTGCTGTAATGGTAAATCGAAATTAAATAATGGTAATAATTACTTTTTATGAGTATAGGTTTTATTACCTAGTATGTATGGCTTAAGCATTGTCCAAGCACTGCAATGTCGCCAACCACATGCCACTTTTCTCTGTTTAAAGTCCCACACAATTTTTCTATAGGATACTTCCCTTTTAAAACAATATTTGTTGGGTTTTTTTTTATTTATTTGTTTTACATTTGACTGTATTAAGATGTTTATTTTATGCATGGCCTCTGCTTTTGTGAGATGCTGTTATTTTTTATATGTATATAGTATTAAGTGTGTGTAACTACTGTAGCGATAAGGATCGTTTGGTCTTGTGTTGTAGTTGTAGGTGTATTTGTTAGAAGTACTTGTATGTGTATTAGTTTTGTAGTGTTAATATCTTTTAATGTAATCCTTTCTTTATTAGGGAAGCAGAGCCTATAATACACTTCCACAATCCACTGTCTTTCAACCATTATTTGTACTTACAAGATTATGCTTTCTATTAAAAGCTTTTGTTGTTGTCACATATTTAAGACCAAGAACTTTAATGTAATATATTAAACAGATATGCAACAATTTGTGCAGAAAACATTTGGCTTTATGTCCTCAGAAATCTTTGCTGTTTGATATTTATATTATGTTTATTATTCTTTTACCCTAGTTTATGACAAATCTATAGCCATCTCCTATCTGTTCTTCCACGGTTGTGTATTTTTAACTTGCCACAGCTGTCATTTGCAATATAGTGTAATGTTCACTTGCATGGAAATGGATTCGCATATTTTCTCCGCAAGAATACATAGAAGCTTCAGAGACTATTATTTTTTGGCATTGTTGTTTAACTGTCGCAGTTGCTCTAGAAAGCTGCTTATTTATGTGATCTAATGGGGAATTTGACTTTCAGATCGCCCAGACGCTCCTTCTGATTTGGAATTGACAGATCGCCTTGAAAGAAGTGTTCAGCTCTCATGGGTGCCTGGAGATGACAATAACAGCCCTATAACAGGTAACTTAGAATCAAAGTCCTCTTTTATTTATATAGTGTGTGCGTGTGCACATAGAAGTTTAGATACAATGGACCCTACATGATAATTACCCGTTAAAATAAAATATACATTGGGGCAAATATGCATTTGTTTTTCGGAGTCAATATTCGTGGTACGTGTATCACAGATAGTACACGACTGGTTGTACATGGGCAAACTGGACAAGGTTATAAGGAGTTGCAACCACCCAAAATATTTCTATTTTAATCATGAGTAATACCAGATGGCAGAGGATATATTTAATATAAAATGTTGGTATGAGGTGTAGGTATATATCTGCTTGATAATGTCATTAATAGAAATATACTAAAGGGAGGGCACATGGGTCTGAGAAAATATGTATAAGAGCTAAGGGGTTGGGTCTGAGAAAATATGTATAAGAGCTAAGGGGTTGATGTGCTATTAGCTGGATCATAGGGCCTGATCCATACCTACGCTCACAGACGCTCTAACACTGATCGTAAGCGTAAAATCACTATAAAAAACGCACCGCGCATGTGCAACTTCCGGTGGTACCAAAGACCTTTTCGTAGCGGCGATTTGGCTGTCCGTATTGTTTGCGTTTTTTACGACGACGAGGCGTGTTTATAGTACAAAGTTAGTACGGACGCTGGAGTTAAGGAATGTAAGCGGGGGAGCCATTTAAATTGTACAGTATGGGCGTGCTTAGGCCGCTACGAAAATACATACGAACACATGGAACAGTTAGGGTAGGGTTCGGCGGGCGTAATGAAAGGAAGGTAAGGGGAGTGTCGTGGGAGTTAAAGTTTTTACACTGGAGCGGTAATACGCCCCGCTCTCATGCGTAGGTCTGGATCAGGCCCATAGTGAGGATGGAGGAAGGGATGGAGGTGAAGACAGGAACTGAGGAGAGTGAAAGGAAGATAGAATGGGATTGGTCAATGGTCTTGACTTTATTCCATAGTGGGTAACTGGTACACACAAAACAAAAGGTTGGGTACATAATATTATATCGAAAAAAAGTGTTTTTTAAGTTTTTGACACGAATATGAAAATGTGTAAACTTTATCCATCCATTGGTCTTCAGAGTTTATCATTGAATATGAAGATGCCATGCATGAGCCAGGAGTGTGGCACATCCACACCAATGTCAGTGGTACACAGGCCACTGCCACCCTGCCTCTATCTCCATATGCCTACTACTCCTTCCGAGTTGTTGCTGTTAATGAAATTGGCCAGAGTGACCCAAGTGAATCGTCAGAACGTTATATGACTAAGGCAGCAGGTTTGTAATACAAATATATTATGTTTATGACTTTATCCATGTTCCATATTCTCCAATTTTGAATAGCACGGGTATAATAAGGCATTCTTATTTTATCATCAATGTCTAAACGCTGAAAGAGTTGGTGCAATTGACACAAGTAACAAGCAAATGTATTATTCAAGTGGGTAGCAAAAAGAAGTACTAAATACAAAGTTCATTCGTTGTTTCAGAACCTGACACAAATCCATCTGGTATAAAAGGAATAGGTACAGAGCCAGACAACTTAGTAATCACCTGGAAAGTGAGTATTTATTTCTTTATAATGGTCACTGTAAACAAAATTGTATAAAATGTATAACATCTTTCTTCCCTATATGTAATGTGTGTGCCCTTTCATTAAACATATGTAGCTTCTATTGTTCTCTAAGGGAAATGTTTTACTTAGTGCATGACTTATTTGTTTGTGCATCTTTTCCTACCAGCCAATGAAAGGCTTTGATTCCAATGGACCTGGCCTTCAATACAAAGTAAGCTGGAGGCAGAAAGATGTAGATGAGGAATGGACATCTGTCACTGTTGCAAATGTTTCCAAGTATATTGTGTCTGGCACTCCAACTTTTGTTCCGTATGAAGTAAAAGTTCAAGCTTTAAATGACATTGGATATGCTCCAGAACCTAACATTGTCATTGGACATTCAGGAGAAGACCGTAAGTATAACAAAAGGGAGAGTCATTTTGCTACACAGAATGAATGAGTTAGCAATGCATTGTACTCACTTATTTTTGCTTATCTTTTTTAATAGTTCCAATGGTTGCTCCTGGCAGTGTTGAGGTTGATGTCATTAATACCACTTTAGTAAAGGTTCAGTGGGCTTCGGTCCTGTTGACATCTGTGCGTGGTCATCTGCATGGATACCGGGTGGGTTTATACAACTTATAGCTATATATCACCTTATTTTATTTCTATTTTAATATATTCAATACCAGTCATTACATATGGTATATAAAAGTAAGATTTTGAAAGCCATTTACAACTTTCTACATGATAGAGATTATTCGGATAATACGTTGATCTTCAAGGGCAGCTATTTATACATGGCACATTAAACACTTTAAAGATCTGATAGCATCATTAACCATTCCAGTTTATTTACATGTGGCAGGATTATACACCCTACTGTTTTAACCTTCATGTTTTCTATTGTTCCATACCTGGAAATTTTAGGTCTACTATTGGAAGGCACAGAATCATACAAACAGGAATAAGAGGCACCAAGAAAAATGGATGCTGACATTTTCAGGAAATAGGACCCATGGGATGCTACCTGGGTTATTAGCCAACACCAACTACTTTCTCAATGTTAGAGTGGTCAACGGCAAGGGAGAAGGTCCTCCCAGCAAAGATAAATACTTTGAGACCCCAGAAGGAGGTAAGGAGGACAAAAACCAGCATTTAAATTGCTAATATTAATATTATATTATTATAATATTATATATTATTATTATTATTAAAAGAAGAAGAGAAAGTAGATACTCTTTGTTGATATTTTAGATTCAATATTTATCTGTTAGCTTAAACTGTATCAATCCTGGTTTATAGTTAGCTACATGCTTTGCAATAACATCCAATTTGTAATGGTTAAGGGAGTTGATTTGGCCATGTAGCAGTCCTCTCTTATTGTCGTTTGCAGATACATTTGACACTTACTGTAAATTAACACGTTTCTTCATCACCTATTCAATTATTTAAATGTCTTCATTGCAGTTTGCATATACAGCCACAAAAAAACAACAAACCTCTTTATTTTTTGTTCTTATTATGCAGGAAAAAGGAGTTATATTGAAGTTTGGGTCTCATTCAGTGATCATTAGATTTTGTCAACTTAATAAAATAATTAACCAGACACATATGTTTACTGCAAGGAATATGTACACAACAGAATCAGATTAGTCAAAATAATAATTTAAAGAAAGAATGGTTATGTCTGTATATTACTGCTGTCACATTTAATAAATTATTTACATGTGATTCCTGTGGCCTACATTTTTTGGTGAAAATGACAGCACAATCAATGTATGCACATCTAAGATGGGATTTACAATTTGTAAAGTAATAGTATTTGTTTCTACAGTTCCAAGTATGGTATTTTTGCATATAGCACAACGAACTCCTGACTCCTTAACATTAACATGGGGCCCGCCTGCACATCCAAATGGAATCCTGACACTATATACTCTGAAATACCAGTCAAGTAAGTTCAGTATTTATATTTCATCCAAACCCGTATAAAAACCTACAAAGAGATTTTTTTACACTCAACATTTTCTCAATCAAGAACACAATATACGATATTCATTCTTACTCTGCTACATATTTGTGAAATGCCAGTCCACCTAGGAGGGGTTTAGGGATTTAGGGCCGTATTAAGTTTTCGAAGGCAGTTGCATGCGTATTTTTAGGATCAGATCAACTGCGCACGCGTAGTAACTTTATTGATGTACTTTAACAAGACGTACATGTGAATCGCACGTAAGTACACATGTAAAGAACAGAGTGGTCTAGGGATTCGTAAGTCCCCGACAGTACATCTGGGAGAGAGGAGTGTCGGGGTTGTTGGTGGGTATTTCTTTGCTCCGGCCGTGCGTATAATTGCGTACATAAAAAAAAATAGGTTCTCTGCATACGGCCCTTAAAGTTTGCTAAACTGTAACAGACTCACATTTGTTGATAATACATGGCCGTACCCCAAATTATGCTAAGGGGACGTTTACTGATTGCTAGGATCGAGAAAACACCACCTTTTGGTAGCACATGGTGCATGCTTGGGCACTAAAGTACCTGGACGCAGGGAAAAACTGGCTCCAGATCCATACTGGTATGTATTACGCCGGTGGGACGGGACATGGCTGGATTTGGAGGCACTTCATCTCTGTGGGTGGGGGATGCAGATTGTACAGTTAGGGTTAGCTTCAGTCCCTATGTGCAATCCACATTTACGCAGCGCCTCATTTTACATGGGGCCAGTGTGGAAATGTTAAGGTAGGGATGAGCTGGCGGTACTACATGCAGTAATTAAGATAACGCGGGAAGCAGCAGTGGAGGTCTGGATATGGTCCATAGTCTTAGAATTTTTTATGAAAATATAAAAAATGATAAATATAACAAGTAAAACAGAAAAAATGTACTCAGATATGTTTATGTTTTTTCTGTTTTTTGTATTTATAATTATTTTTATTGGAAGTTGTGGAAGCTTTAGTACTTCTGAAAAGAGAGAAAACACTAGAAAGAAAAAAAAAAGAAAAGTTGTAGTGGACTATGAAATATCACATTTCTCTGTTTATATTGATTTGTGGAGTGTTTAATAGTTATTTTATATTTTGAATTATATTTTGATTCATTTGTATAGTGTAATACAAGTCATGTATAAGCATCTTTCTCCAATCACAGCTTAAGCAGGGTACACACGGAGGGTTTTAAGTAACAATCCAACATCTGGTCAGATCTGTAGTAATGATTCTAGCTCTGACCTGCTTAAAGATGTCCCCCGTACACACTGCTCTCTAGCTTCCTTTTGATCGTTTCACAAACTGTCCCAAAAAATATTTTCTTATATTATATGCTTGCCCACAAGGTGGCGCTATGCAGAATTATGAATGGGAATCGTTTCAATGAAGATTGTTTGTCGGGACACACTAACATTTTCTACAGACATCGGGACATTGTTGATCTTTTAAAATTTAGTTGAGTTTTTAAAATCCAAATTACACAATGTGATGCAGTATTTGCCGAATCTGCAGTATCATTTGACAATAAACAATGGAAAGATTTTGGTGCTATCTGGCGATAATTGTGTAATTGGAACAGTAATCCAGTGTGTACCTTGCCTCAGCTTCTTAAAAATCCAACAATATATAGTATTGCTATCCTACGAACCTATAAAGCCATAAACAAGACTGTACCTGCATACATATCCTCATTTGTCTCAAGATATATCCTAGCTCGTTATCTCAGATCATCACAAGATTTACAACTCTCTTCTGCACTTCATAAATGCTCTGATTCCCGGTTACAGGACTTCTCCTGGGCTGCACCCACTGTCTGGAACAACCTTCCTCGCCCATTAAGACTATCCACTACTCTACACGCTTTCAAGCGCTCCCTTAAAATTCATCTTTGCAGACAAGCTTATCAATTTCTTCAACGTTCCTAAGCTTTATGTACCATATTAACAACAAATGTTTACTTTCTTTTACATTATTAACACAAACCCGCACTCTCTTTCTTTCTATTCTAAAATTTCCTCATCTCTGTTACTAACACTGTGTGGCTGGATCATACAGAGCACTGAGAACACTTTTACCATACACCCTGGCTGGTTCCATTGTGTGATATAAATCACTTGCCCTTATGTATCAAACCCACTGTCTTATAGAGTGTAAACTTGTGAGCAGGGCCCTCTTACCCACATCATCTGTTTTTTATTACCCAGTCTTGTTAATACTGATTGTTAAAATACGTAACCTTTGGCGCTATAAAAATGCTGTTAATAAATAAATATTGCCGCAATTTATCAGTAATACTCCTTTCAGATCACTGCCAAAAATCCAGGTTTTTGGTGGTGATTTGAAAGGTACCCGGGACTCAGCCACGGGAAAAAAGGAAGTGTTTTTCCCGTGCCCAACCCCAGTAAGTGGTGATGTGAAAGATGATTTCCCGGGTTTTTTAACCCGAGTCTCGCCTAAAACACCCGTTTGTTTACTGTTGCTATGGAATTTCCCGGGTCAGGGCTGGCCTTAAAGTGTGATTTTTTTTATTTTGTCCCAGCAATTCACCCAGTTGAAAAGCTTATTGCCATTGGTCATGTGAATGGTGCATAAGAAAAGCTTTAGAAGTAGAAGTACAAAGCAATGCAACTGTGATGTGTTTTTTAAATTTAGAACTTTGTGTTTAGATTCTGAATCAGCTCTCGGGCCACAATTTTTTTTTCATTATTTTAGCTTTAAAAATTGTTTTAGTAATTGTGCCAGTAATGCCCATTAATAATCTTCCTTTTGTTCTAGTAAATGCCACACATGAACTAGGCCCACCAGTTGAAGTAACTATCTCTGCCAACGAGTCAAGTTATATTTTAAAACATTTAAACCAAAACACGAGGTACAAGTTTTACTTTTATGCACACACTGCTGTGGGACCTGGAAGCCAAAGTACTCAGGAAGCAACGACTGCTTTGGATGAAGGTAAGATGGGTATGTACCTGTATAGGCCTTTTTTTTTTACCTTCACTTTAATGTATGTGTTATTTCAAAGTGCAGTTTAAATCTACTTCCAAGTAATATAAATAAATCAAAAATATTCTATATTAATGGGATGTATTCATGTATTTATGCTTACAAGCATTGGACAGTCCAGATTTATGGAAACGTGTGGGATTTTTTTCCCGATTGCTAAGATAGGAAAATGCCCATTCTTCGGAAGCAGCACATGCGCCACCGCCGCACTCCCAAGACAGATCCTGGGACCATTTCGGGTGGAAAGACAGGAAGCATAAAGCATTTTACTCTATATATAGTATGTAATAGCACAGTGAAGGTGTGTTAAGCAATCTTTGCACTATCCAGACTGCTGCATAATTCACATTTTAAGTGTGCATGGCCCAAAAGTTTTAAGATAGGTGAGTGGACTAGATCATAAGTTGCTTCCCCTTGCCAAAGTCGCAGGCTGGACTCAGTGGGTCCCCGCTGCCACTGCCCTCAGTGTTTCAAGCGCAGCAGTGTTGTAAGTTTGGAATCAAGGTTCTGTGAATTGACCAATGGCTGGCCCTCTATAATTAGAAAAGCTAGTTTAGTTTTCTACGTGTTTGAAGACATCTGCATCTGAGGAAATGAGAAATCCTCATCTCTTCCATTTTCAGGTGAATAATTGTCTCACTAGATATCTTCCTTAATTGTGTGATTTTCCCCATTTGAAATGTTGACTGTAATGCTATGTTAGTATTCACCAAGCAAAAATGTAATTCTAGGAATTACTTATTAATACGATGCTATGAATAGTAACAGTTTTGGAAAAACGTAGTTGGTGTTTGGCTCTCAGACATATGTGCTGCTTTGGGTTTTGAATGTAATAAATTTTAATTTCAAATGCATAATTTATATCACAAGAGATTATGTGTACATCATAGCTTGTATCTAATTTATTCAGTGTCCCTCTGTTTCCATTTAAAGCTGGTATTCTCCCACCTGCTGTGGGTGCAGGCAAAGGTAATATAAAATATTGCATGCTTTTCTCAGTTTGTGAAAGCTTGCTGTTGAAATGGAAGCCCAGTGTTAAATATAAGTAATTTTCCAGATGTGATATTTCCTTTTTTTTTTTGTATGTGTGTGTGGTATTTATCGAGACAACCCTTTCATAT
>WWET01002684.1:15895-32817 GCA_011038615.1 Limnodynastes dumerilii | reverse complement strand
GTAATGTGCCAGATGTGATGTTTTCTTTTTTTTTTTGTATGTGTGTGTGGTATTTATCGAGACAACCCTTTCATATATATATATATATATATATATATATGCTATATGAGTTTTCACCATTGTCATTCGGTGGTGGGGGCTTCATTTAATTATTATTAAACACGTATCTTTTTTGATGTTGTTATTGAAGCCCATATAAACTATACAGTTCTATTACGGAGACTATACATTAGTGCTAGAGTAACTGCCGGTATGTGCTTCTTGATACGCAGAAGCACTGCTACCAAAAAAAGATTGCTTATATGAACATTTAAAGATAAAATATGGTGGGATTAGCATTCGAGACATTAATGGAAGACATTTGACTAAGCATTTCTAAAAGAACTTTGTGGAGGACAAGAAATCCAGATATGAGAGAGAGAGGCTACTACTGGCCACACATCCCTCTATACATGTACCAGACATGAAATACCACTTCATGAGAACCTTGTTTAAATTGTCTCTGTTTGTATAATTTATTTTGCACTTAGGGACCCTTGTCCTTATTGTGTCATGGTGTTTACTTTCGCTGACTATTCTATGGTTAGAGTCCCAAGCTTTTTAAAGTGCCTTCTAATCTGGTGACTGTTGATCAAGGACAGCCTAATATTACACAGATACTGGATCTATAATATTTAGAGTTTAATATTCTCTCAGTTCATTTGTATGTATTAGTAGAATTTAATAATTGCCAGAATCACCCTTGATATTGTGGAATCTTGATATGCATTCTATGGAGCAGAGACCTTCTTATCCTGGCCCTGTTGAAATTGGTGGGTTTTCCCTAAAAGTGCAAGAGGGTCAGAATAAGGGCGATGGAACAACCAAAGCAGATTTCAGCTTGTGCTGGTTTTGTAACCAAACTATGAAGTACAGAATATTTTTCTCCAAGTCTACCCATCTTTTTATCAGAGGACCGATAGACAAGACAAGTTTAGACTACCAAGGTGAAATAGACTGACCAGGTAAAGAGCATTAATCTGACTTAGCACCACCATCAACAAATTAGTAAAACAAGAACAGGAATCCTAGGGAGCATATTTGTGTAAATCACTTTCATTCTCCTTATCAATGATATGTAATGATCTCAGTTTTTCTTAAATTAGGGTGAAATTGCCTTTGTACAACTGATCAAACAAGATAAATCACCTACCCTATAAAGTTGACCATCCAATTATCGGGTGATCGGGCAAATAATTGCTGTAGTTAATGGCCAGAATAAATTTTTAAACCACCAAATAAAAGCACCAGAAACACTCTAGCACAATTATTTGGTCTTTTAGCATGTTTGATTTAGATCGGGCACTAGCACCCAATAATATAAGGCAGCTATTTAGCTTACTGAATGGCTTCCAATTCTTCAAGTGCCTCCCTCTTCTGCTAGGATTATCGGTCACAGCCGGAGAGGAGTATGGTGCCGATAGCGGGACATTTCCCTGACAGGAAATCGTCCTGTTTATTGGGACACTCCCTGTTGGGATCGATAATCGACGCAGTGTATGGCCAGCTTAAGGCATGTATTTGGAGGAAGTGTGAATCTGCTTTCTAGGACTCTGATGTCCCATTCCATGCTTTGGGTGGCTCTCCCTTCTGTGGTATCTAAATTTGCATTAGTACATAGATTCTGCCAAAATGCATTGATTTGAAATGATTGTGCTCTTCTACAAACAAAAACTATATTTTAGTGGGTGGATCTGGCAGCAGGTAGGAAAATCACTAACCGCAGGTGCCAGTCAGGAAGCAGACAGATATCCTTACCCAGTCGCTCATCAAAGTGAAGGGGAAAAGGCTGTAAATAAAATGTAGAGACCCGGATCTGAGAGGACACATTCCAGAGTGTCTCTTATTTTGCATTAAATCAGTGTTTGTTGTGCTGTGCCATGTACTAAACTGGGTGACATTTACTTTGGTGTATAAAAAGATATATTAGACTATTTTCTATCTCAGTCATTGTATTTTTTATGAAAATAAAATTGAAGAAAAAAACATTTTTGAGATGCAGTCTGAACATACAGTATTTTATTATCCTTTATTGTGTGTTTTATCCTATTTTTTTTTATTCAGACTGCTACATTGTTCATAATTGGGTGCTTCACAGCAATGCTATGTCACCCTTCTGAAGTCCTTGCCATGTTAAATCATACGAATCAGTGAGCTTGCCCACAATCTTGTCACCTTATACCCATCCTCAGACCTGTATGGTTTTTATATTCATGTTTTATAGAAAAGTACAAGCATATTTTAAAATCTCAGATATGTACATTCATTAACAGACATTATTTATTGCTTTTCAACATGGACTAAGGAAAAAGGTGTATGTTTGCAGTGGCGACTGCATCCCCTTTTAAACAATGCTTTAAGGTTGAATGATAATATATGATCACTCGTTTTGGAAGTTTGAAAGGTGGTCCATTATTCACTGGGTTGTTTTATTTATTTCTGTTCAACTGTCTTTCTTGAGGATTTTTGTGAATGTCAGTATGATATTTAATGGGTAACAATGCACATAGAAACATACACTGATTAATTGGAATCTTATAGATCAAACCACTAGATGGCATCAGTTTCACAAGACCAACTCAGTCCTTCCTTTTTCAATTTCTAGAAGAGTCTATTTTACAATGCAAGGCTTATATGTGTAGGCTGGCAGATATTCACTATTCAAATTAGTGTGTGTTGCAGGTGCCGAGTCACCTGTGATTAATTAGACGTATCAGCAAAACACGACTTGTTAAGCAATATGTGGGCTGGAAGGCAGGCTTTTGGAAACGCTACTTCAGGGAAAACTGTCACTTTTTAATGTATAATGTTTAGAAACAAATTAGCATTCAATTTGTTAATGGATTTGCTAATTAATTTAGCCGAGATTCAAAGTGTGTAATTTTCTTTTGCTGGAATTGAAGGATTAGCTGTATGAATAGCCCAATTCCCATTGTAAGGTGTAGTGTCAAGCTAGAAATTATAGATCTTACTGTCTAAACCCTTTGTTCAATTTTGTCCTTTCTCTAGAGCTGAAATTTGTAAATCATGTAATCTGGATCCACAGCACTAGAGTTATTCTTGACGTTCTTGTGGGAAATTGCCCACTCTCTTGATTATATATGGATAGACTTACACACCATTTAAATATGCCATATACCTTTATGCAGCAGAGCAAACACGAATGAAGATGATGTGTGCTCACTATATTTTGGTAGGACTACATTATCTGCATAATGCAGAAAGAACAATTGGCTTTTAAGCTTCACATTTTTTCACACTTTCCTCCAAAAAATCTTGGCTGTTACCCACAATTTCCTAATTCTTGCTTATTCCTACTGTCTTAATACCATTACAATATGTTCCTTATGTTTACTTTTATGGGCTGATCCAGAGCAGAGCAAGAACACACTAAAACAAATAAAAAATGTTTTTTATTACTGTATATTATTCAAGCTGTAACACAACACTATACTCCTGCAGCGTATTTATTACTATACAATTCTATTTTTTAGTATTTGGTCCCGTTAGTGGATTAGTCATCCTTTAGTGCAGTTGTTTTGGTCTATTACAACAGTGTAGTTATAAACATCATATTGAGCGCCAATTAAGCTTATTTTTTGTGTTGTATAACTATAGATATTATAATGCAAGGGTGCGAATTAGGTCATGTTGTGTGACCCCTGGCCATGACCTGCAGCTGGTGCATATGTTGTGGTGTTTACAGTGCTATTTTCTGACTGCGTTCAGAAGGGGATCGGGAGCACTTGCTTGGGCACGCCCTTACTATACATTGATTATGTCCCTTCACCCCTTTCCCCCTCACAGCTCAAGTTGTGCTTATATCTGAATTGGCGGTGACTGTGTGCCCTGCAGTGCTGAGAAAATAACAGAGAAACGTCATGTCAGCTGGCATACGCTCACTTCTGGATCTATCACTTAGTCTCCATTGCCTTACTGCTGATAGTATTTATGCCTTACCTAAGGCATACACTCACTTCTGGATCTGGCCCTTAGTCTCCATTGCCTTACTGCTGATAGTATTTATACCTTACCTAAGGCATATGCTCACTTCTGGATCTGGCCCTTAGTCTCCAAGGCCTTATTGATTCAGGGGGAGCCAAGTTAATTGTATTCTTTGCATGCAGGGATATATCTTTGAATTGCTTACTGCACACAGATACTGACCAGCTTTACTATTACACTGTTATTTACACTTGGGATAGGAAACATCACCTCTCAACTCTAATACTGTTTGCAACAGATGATATATGACTCCCCTGAAATAAGCATGGTTTAGCCCAGGAGTAACTTTCCTCTCTTGTTTTCAAGCTCCTTCTTAAGTCTGAATCAGGCCCAATGTCCTTATATTATCACTCCTGTCAATTCAGACTCATTGGGCCAGATTTACTGAGTTGCGGGAGAGGAAAAATTGAGATGTTGCCCATAGCAACCCATCAGATTCTAGCCGACATTTTCTGATTTGTAATAGGAAAGTAAGAGCTAGAGTCTGATGGGTTGCTATGGGCAACATCTCCACTTTCTTTCCCACAGATTAATAAATCTGGCCCTTTGTCTCTTTTAATCACCATTTCTGTCTCACTGTCTCATAATCTTGCTTGTTTTGTCTGTCGTGGTCTAATAACTGGCCGCTTTATCTTACCACATTTCTATGGAAGCCTCTTTGCTCTTAAATTATATGATTGGCCTTTTAATTGTATAGTGTGTACACTGAACCAATTTATCAGAACACCATAAAAATGACCAAAAAAAATTCTGACCGATAAAATGATTGGTCAGTTTATATACAAGATTCAATTGATATTGTGCTGATCTGATAGGATGGCAAGCAGTGAAAGGACATCTACTGAAGGATTGAGCAGCGTATACATGCTACACAATTTCCATGGCTATCGCACAGTTCTGTCAGGAGCCGGGGGAAATCTTGTTAGTGTGTACCCTGCATTACAAATAAAAACTAAGAGGTATGAAATAGGTGCACTTAACAAGCTTAGGTTTTTAGGTCTGATTCAGACTTAAGACGGAGCTTTAAATTAAGAGAGGAAAGTTACTCCTGGGCTAAACCATGTTGATTGCAGGGGAGTCATATTTCATCTGGTGCAAACAGTATTAGAGTTAAGAGGTGATGTTTCCTATCCCAAGTCTAAATAACAGTAAAAGTAAAGTTGGTCAGCATCTGTGTGCAGTAAGCAATTCAAAGATATATCCCTGCATGCAAAGAATACAATTACCCTAACTCCCCCTGCAATCAACATGGTTTTTCCCAGGTGTAACTTTACTCTTTTAATTTTAAGCTCCTTCCTGAGTCTGAATCAGGTCCTTTGTGTCTGTAGCCTTTTGTATCCATGTTGGGTTTGTAGTATGCAAGATGGCTAAATCCCTGTACAATAATATGTGCAACAGAAATTCTACTTATTCATTATATATTATAATTTTATGACATGCAGTGTGAATGATGTGTTAAAATTGTGTGCTGCAGTAAAGTTTTTTTTTTTAAAAAGGAAAAGCAAAATAATAGGACTAGGCCTTATTCGTGTATGTTCTTCCCGTGTTTCCTCTGGGTTCTCCGGATTCCTCCTACAAGCCAAAAACATGCTGATTGGTTAATTGGTTGCTGAATAAATTAACCCTAGTCTGTCTGTGTTAGGGAACTTAGAATGTATCTCCAATGGGCAGGGAACTGATGTGAATGTCAAGTATTCTCTGGAAAGCGCTACGTAATTATACGCTATATAAAAACCTGTTCATAAATAAATGTATGGATCATACACACCTTACAATTGCTTATCACTATGATATATAAAATGGATCATAATAATCTTATGTAACAAGAGACTGAACATGTATATTATTCATTTGTTTGTAGTTGTCACTTCTTTCAGATACAGGAAGTTTGAATATATTCCCAAATAGCAAGTGTTACAAATCAGTTCACAGTTTTCTAATAAACAATCCTCCTTTGACAGTGTAAAAATAATTTGTTACATATATAATATGTTTCTCTGCTTCACTCTTATGTTCCATGGTGGTGTTGGATAATGGCAGAACGTTTTTTTGCCACTTCTGCTGTCATGCACGTTGTCCGTCCAACATACTACAGGGGTATTTTCTTTCTTACTTCTACTAGTTTATAGCAGTGTGATATACATCCCAGTAGCCCCCCTAGTAATATAAAAACACTTGCATGCAGAGTATTAATAAGGCAATCTGCCAGCTAAATCCACTGAATGAGATAAAGCTCGCCTAAAGCAAGATGCATAATGTTACTCGGCCCTGGAGACATCTTTCTTGTACTCATGTTATCAATAATCCTATTTTTCTCAATTATTTGTGACATTGTATATGTCACTTTAGAAGAGCTTGTCTCCCTTTTGTGGATTAAGTTCTGTTTGTCAAAATGAAATATCTGTCTAATATTGTTAGCTGTCACTTTGGCATAGAATGAAATGTTTGCGGTTTGTAAGATGTAAACAGTATATAAATCACCTTAAGTGACATCACTGTAAGATTGCATTTTGTGCAAGTTAAGCAGACAATGACTATCTCTGTAGTGTTCTCAGTGCCTGCATATCCAGTTTGTCATTGGTCCCATACAGTTATGGGAATTACAGACATTTGTTTTCGGATCCTCCACTGGTAGACGAGTACCCATAGTATCAGACATTCATCAAAATCTTCACATTTGCTGTTGTTTCTGGGTGGTTTCAATGATTGGAAAAGATTGAATATACCATATGTGGAGATCTGTTCAACTTTAAAGCCTGCGTTCAATAGGCGGCAAAGTAGCACTATCAGCACAAAGCCTGTGTTCCGCCATCTATTATGTGACTGCAAATCTGAGGCTTTCCCTGTGCGGGTGTGGGGGAGAAAACTAAGCAATATGTGTTCCTGAGACTTAATATATAATGGCATTTTTACTGGTTATTTATTTATTTAAAGTGCAGAGGATTAAATTTCCTTTCAGTATTTCATTTCCTTAGCACATACGGTATGTAGAACACCAATAACATCAATGCAAAATATTGATGCAGATCATTTTAGATCACAAGAGAACAGACTTTACTAATCTGAATACTTGCATATGGCATGATACGTCTCTCATCTTATTTGGGAAGAATCTACAAAATGATGCTATTGGTCCATTTGTATATGCTGTGTCTGCAATATGTGTGTTTTCATAATAACATCCGCATTCAAAGGATGACTGGAAAGATTGTACTGTTGATTGTTTAAACACCAGTAATGCTTTGCCTTTTCATTCTTATAAAGTACTGATAAATCGTATGCAGTAACATCTCTTAGGATTACCAGTACATTTGCATGCAGTCCTCGGTAGACATATGTCTTAATTTTTGGAGATAATAAACCACATACATTTTATATGTCATTTTTCCAAAATATCTATTATACAGTGTTTCTGACCTCTGTATGTACTAAAACACAAGTCCAACCCAGTCTCTTGACAATTGATGTAAATTTTCCATGAAGGAATGCATAAATATTATTCATAAAATTTATAATTGAAGATTACTCTTTAAGCATTTGATTTGCCAACAATTTGAACCATTGACGTTCTCCAGAAATTGAGGACTAATTAGACCTGCATGCTTCCACTAAAGAAACCTTGCTGTATATTTAACCTCTTTCTTCTTACTTGATGTTCAGCTCAGCCTTTCATTCCACTGATCAAGAATGTCACTGCGGCGGAAACGTCAGCCACTATCCACTGGAATTTTGAGTATCCAGATGTCAAGCTCTATGTAAAATATGTAGAAATGAGTAAGGACCAGTTTCATTAAACTTGTTACACATAGGTTTAGCCAGGGGAACAAGTAATACTTTAAATTGGGACAAGTAAATTCCAGCTAAGGATACTTCCTGTGCTTCCTGTACTTATTGGAATTCATAGTATAGCTAAGATTTCATTATGATAAGATGAAGCTTTGGCCTGACCAGCCTAGTTTCCACCACTGACCTAATCTGCTGGATCCCAAATGCTTTCATCATGATATAATTGCTCAGCAAACTTAGTATGCAACCTGCCTCAGCAGGGAGCGATGCACTCAGCTAGTCAGGGGAGTTGCTTTAATAGCACTACTGTATAAATACAGTTCTTCTGTTTGTATTCAGCACAGTTATTATGGTGAAATGTCTTGGTAACCCCATCAATCAGACAAGCTATCAAGAATAGAATACACAAATAAAATTCCTGATTTAAATAGTGAACTTCACTCCAAACTAAATTTTACACATGAAATAGAGCACGAGTGAAATAGAGCGCGAGTGAAATAGAGCGCGAGTGAAATAGAGCGCGAGTGAAATAGAGCACGAGTGAAATAGAGCACGAGTGAAATAGAGCAGGAGCAAAATAGATCACGAGCGAAATAGATCACGAGCGAAATAGATCACGAGCGAAATAGAGCACGAGCGAAATAGATCACAAGTGAAATAGAGCACGAGCGAAATAGAGCACGAGCGAAATAGATCACGAGCGAAATAGAGCACGAGCGAAATAGATCACGAGCGAAATAGAGCACTAGTTTAACATTTACATTTTTAGGCTGTTTATGTGGCCTATGAAGTCTTAGGGCCATCTTCAGAGATCCGTTTTTTAAAAGTACGCAATTATATGCACACACATAGCAAGGCAACGCCCATGACACTCCCCTCTCACGGCCGTGCAATCGTAGACATACGCCTCTATAGACCACCTCTATTTTTACGTGTGTACTCACGTGCGTATATGTATGTCATATGTGCAATTCTATGTAACCACGCTTTCAAAGACCCATTTAAATGCCTTCCCACCCTCTTTCACGTAACTTTTCAGGTACGTATTTCAACCCCGCCAATCCATACGTATGTCCCCTAGTGCGATTCACATGTCCGTGCCTAAAGCACTTACGTGCGTATATTCTACGTTACTTACGTAATTAAGTTACTACGCATGTGGTTAAAATGTACCTAAAAATATACATGCAACTTCACATGAAAACTGATCTGTGAATACGGCCCTTAGTTTTTATGTAGTATAAGTATATAATGCTACTGATAAAACAGCCCATAGTGGCCGTGAAATGTTCACCAGTGTGAAATTACCAATAGGTGATAGGCAAATTAAGTAGTTCATAGTTATGTTTTGACCCCTCTACAATGTACTAACAAAAGCTATGATGTTGCTCTATATTTATGCCTGGATGGCAGTGCCTCACTTCCATCTTTACATGATTGAAATCATACTTCAAGCACAGATGTTTAGAAAGTCAGGAAGTAAATACAAATATCCTGTTGGTTGCTGGAGATTTGGTGCTTGTTTAGTAAATATCCAAATTGTCCTTTACTGCTCATTTAATGAGTACCTTAAAATGTGAGATGATTCTATTAGTAGACAATGTAATAATCAAAAACAAAAGAACAAAACTAAATCCTTACAGTGTTCTTTATACTGTTAGCAATTACCATTTTGTTATTTCATATTTAAAACATAATGTTGATTTAAAAGTGATGGTTATATGTAAATGTTTAATGCCTAGTAAAATTGTTATAGTATCCCTTGCATGTTGCCCCAGTGCAAATCATCAGGACCTTCTAGAACGAGATTTTCATAGATCATGAAATAAGTTATTCCTGTGTTGTATGAAATTCTTCTAGGCAAAGAAGACTGGAAAGTGGAGTCTGTAAATGGTACTCGGAGCGTCTTTGTATTAAAAGGTTTATCTCCTGGGACATCATATAAAGTTCAAGTTTATTCTGATGATCACACAGATATGTATTCAGAAGAAACATTTCAGACAGGCCCAGGTGAGGCATTGTGCAGAAACTCATTTGCCTCACTCGATTCTCTCAGTATACTACTATAATATTTAGAGGAGACCTCAGCAGTTTCAAATTTCCTTTAAGTTCTCAAGAATTCCACCTAATGTTGACTTTATTAGAGGGCTAAATGACATCTATTTTATAGATCTATGCTTATAGAGATCTTATGACACCTATGTTTAAACATGCATAGATTTAATATAGTGAAAATGATCAAAAACAGCTAATCAGACAGTAAAGCTTGATATATAACAGTTAACCAATAGAGGAATAACTATTTGAAGCAATAGTAATTGTCGTTTACAGTTTCAAAAGTTGAGATTTCCTTCCTCTAACTGTCTCAATTGTTCAGATCTAGATTAAGTTGTTTTTGCGGAATATGTCCTTTAATGTACGTTAATTTTGAATCCACCCCTTCCGTTTCCCTATAAGACTCCTCCAGTCCAGTCTCAGATGTGTTTGAGTCTGAATCGTCACATTTGTGTACATTTCTCTTCTAAGTATGCGAAAGTTTGCACTACAGGCAGAACTTCCAGTCTGGAACACCCTGTGCATAAATTCGGATACTTGTACACCACCAACTGACTTGAACTTTCTTATATCTTGCTGCAGCTTGGTAATGTCTGAGTATACCAGTAATTTCTCTATATCCCTGATGAAAATACTGCTGTACAGAAACTGCTGATTCCAATTCAGCTAATGAATAATTTTACTACAGAGCAATGACCTTCTGCATTATCTCCTATAAAGTATGTTTTTGATTTAGAATAATGCAGACTTTATTATTTGGCTTTGCTTATCTTCAGCGTCCACCTTTACCACTAAAGAAAATGTGTATAGCTGTTGCTACTGAAACTGCCTGTTTGTAGAAAAAAAAAATCAGTTTTTGTTTCAGTATTTCAGTTATAATATTTTATATCCTGCAAGACGCTACCATACATGTTATAGAGAACAACAACCTGTTCTTCAGGTATTATAAAACAACGGGCCCCTGGTATTATAAAACAACGTGCCCTGGGTTATTCGCTATGCCTGTTAGAACATGTTAGGACACGCTGGGACTTGTGGTTTCACAACATCTGGAGAGCGTGGTTTAAACCCTGAGGTTCCTTTAAGATCCATTTGCATGAAGCCATTGTTTATCAGAGTTCAGTGAGGAAATAAGGGAACATAAAGTATATTTTTTCTATAGATCACTGAATTTCTCATTTTAATGTCTTCTTAATGTGCTAAAAATAGAATTTGCTAAATTTGGAAGAACGCTACAATCTCAGTTTTTGCAAAAGACAATGAGATGAACAGTGAGCTATTCAGACGTGTTTATTTAATGCTAAATCAAATATACCAAGTCAAATTAATTTTCAAACTGGATTTAAGCAGCTTTTAAACTTTAGCTGAATTGTACTTGATTGGAACTGGATTTGCGCTAAGCTTTTCTATTGTCTTATTATATTAAAACCTATATTTTTTTTATTCTGTAAAACTTAACAATATATAAATGTAACATTTAACTACAATGATAGATTAATTTGAATTCTCTCCACTGCCTCATGTCTAGATGTAGAATAGTATATTAAATGGGATCCAAAACGGAAGAATTTTTGATATTTAATAAAACTATCTGCAACTGTTTTTAGATGAACACATACCATTCTAGATCTATATGTTCCTCCTATATTTATGTACACAATTGATTACTGTACAGAATGTTTTGGTGTGCAGTGTTCTTAATATTTCTGTGCACATTGCCCTATTCTTGTCTTAATGTTCCCACTGTAGGTATGAAAGTTCTATCCATGTTTTTGTGGTTTGTGAGATTTAAAAACGGTGTTTTGTATTACATTCTTTTCTAATACAGTAAGGATGTGGCGTTTTTTTTTGTTTGCTCTCTGGTTTTGTTGGACACAGTTGTGTACTTTTGCTATATGCATGTCACATTACATAGCATGCAGTAAGATTGGGATATGACTGATGGCATAAGTTTCATAATGATGTTGCATTAAGCATCTCACGTAAGCATCTCACAGAATAAGCTTAGTGTGTTATCTTAAATTACAACTACCTCTACAGAACAATACAGTCCAAATAGTAAAGCAGGCCATACACAGGAGCAATTATCTGCCCTATCATCCAATCGGGTAATCTGGCAAATTATTGTTCTAGTTAGTGATCAATTTTTAAAACGCCAAATAAGCGCACCAGAAATGCTCTGGTTATTTGGTCTTTTAAGAGAGCCAATCAGCTTACTGAATGGTTCCCTATTCTTTAAGTGCCTCCCTCTTCTTCTAGAAATATGGCTCCCAGCAGGAGAGGTGTATGGTGCAGGAAAATCACTACGTTTATCGACCCAGTGTATGGCCAGCTTAAGATGGAGTTTTAACTGAAGTAAACACAGTAACATTATACTTAAAAGATACATAGGGCAAATAAATAATTATGATATTTTAGCTAGCTGTACCCAACACTGCTGTGAATGGGGGGGGGGGAATTATACTTCTTACAGTAAATAGAAAAACTGGAAATATTTTTGGTGATGTTACTTATTGGGACAGGAATCAATAAATAATAAAATGAAGAAGACTTACGCTGGGCAACTATGATCGCATATGATTACTGCTTGCTGTCATGTCATCTCACGTTTAGTCATTGCATGGCTTTATACAACAGGCATAAAAAAAAATGTATGTCTGAAATATGACAATAAGGGCTTTTCTTATAGACGCAAGTGGAAGTTGTGTTGACATTGCATGAAGGTATATGTACAGCAGTAACTTCATTTGCAGTATGTATATTAGAATACACGTACACATTATGTAAGGAATCAAGGAATCGTGATAGGTTTATGTACATTTTTTTACTGTGTTAAACAAAGTCATTTTGTGAATGTTCTCTTATTACATGTTCTGCGAGGAATGTGCCATTATTTTGTGCTGTAAATTGGACATTGCTATGAGTAGCAAATCGATCATTTGTCAAGTGTCCCTGATTGGATGCAGGCTAATCCCTTTATAAACTTTACTTGTTCTCTCAGATGCAATATGTACCTCTATATCGTAACATCTTCCTCCCATTTTCCAGCTATGGCCAGTCGTCAAGTTGACATTGCTACACAAGGATGGTTTATTGGTCTGATGTGTGCCGTGGCCCTCCTTATTTTGGTTTTGTTGATTGTTTGCTTCATCCGAAGAAATAAAGGTGGAAAATACCCAGGTAAGCTGTGAAGAGAGTGAATGTCAAAGTATAGCCGTTATTGCATATATTTTTACACTTTTACAAACAAATCTATGCAAACGTAATTTAACATACAGATACCACTCTATAATACCCTGATAGCAATCCCAATACCCATTAGGTATCAGTTACAGGTACAATTAAAGTAATTATCAAAGTAAAGTAACACATTTAACCTTTTTTTTCAGTTATAAAAGAGAGAAAGAATGTTCAGGCATGAATAAAAAAGTAGGATTGAAGACAGGGAGATTTAATCCTTATCATGATAACAGATAAATAAAATGTGCATTTATACAATATCAGATGGAGCAGATAACATTTAAACCCTATCAAAGGACAACTTTGTTACACTTCCATTACAGAAGTTCACTATCATCTCTATCTACAAACTGCTTTTATGGTTGCCAGGCAACTTTTACCTGACACCGGACCATTGGGTTCCCCTGGGGTTTGTGGACTCCTCTATCTTAAAACCATTTACTTTAATGCTACTCTAACAAATATATTTGGTTTAATTTAATTAATTTAAAATTTGAAGCTGACGTACAGAAATTGCTATCCTTGGAGAGAATGACTGCTTATCTGCGGGGTACAGAGGATGCTTATCACAGGGCGTGGGCCTCCTGGTTCGCCCTACAATCACCCTTGACTTTTCCATCCCATATATCTCCATTGACTCATCCGCCATTAAATCTAATGGCCTGGTGACCTTCCCCCCTCCCCTCCTAGCCCTTATATACCTGCTACTCTACAATGTTATTTTGTTACTTCCCTACTGTAATGTTTCTAAAAATGTTATGGCAGACCTTGTTTGTATTGTGCCAATGCTTATATATTGTATGTCTGCTGCTTCAATAAAAAAAAGTTAAAGAAATTGCTATCCTAAATCCCGATGCGGAGCGTTTTTCTGTAGAAAAGATATCCTATAAACCAGTTGGTTTTATTTTGTGAGGTTTTAATTTTAGCATTTTAGTTATACATTTTTTTTTTTATTTTTTTATTATTGCTGTTACATGCATTGAGTGTTGTGGCGATATAGACATTTACACCATTAAATTGTGCTTCATTTAAAAGTTAAAGAAAAGGAAGATGCCCATGCAGACCCTGAAATTCAGCCTATGAAAGAGGATGATGGGACTTTTGGTGAATATAGGTAAGAATTGAGCATGTTGCAGCCTGTTAATGCCATATTACAGCAAAGGTGCAGATATATTATATTTATATTTGCTATTAATGCTAAAGGATTTTTTTTATAATCACCACTAGCCATTTTGTTTAACAACAAAAACAATGTTCAATAGTGACCTCTGGTGTCAGATATTATTGTAACACAGTAGTTTTATTATTTTCCTTTTGTATGAGTCTCCAGCAAATATTACACAGAGCAATTTTACACAAACATTAAGAGGGTGATGCATTTGTCTTTGAAATCCTAAAAATGAAAAGCCCAAGTAATTAATTATAAAATATGTTCATTCAGTTAGCAAACATGGCTTTATTTCCCTTAGATGATTTGTATTTCTATTGTTTTTTTATTTTTATTTTACCCTGGACTAAATAGATTGATTGAAAGGTAAGTATGGATATTTACAACCCTGCTTTACAAAGCTTGACATTTTTCCTTAACTGTTCCTTGTTTTTTAGAGAAATATAATAATTATCACCAACCTACGAATAGATTGTGTTAAACTTCTATGGTTATCATTAGGTTATAAGAAAAACATGGAAGAAACCTACTGTTCCTTTTTATGTCCATTTTAACCTCATATTATGGTCCTGCCACAACATAGATTATTTAATAATTATCATAAAAACTCTGTATGCATTGCAAGCAATTGATTGTCTACAACAAGTTACAATACAACTTTCTTACTCTATTAGTGATGCAGAGGATCACAAACCACTTAAAAAAGGAAGTCGGACTCCCTCAGACAGAACTGTGAAAAAAGAAGACAGTGATGACAGTTTAGTTGATTATGGTGAAGGAGTGAATGGCCAGTTTAATGAAGATGGCTCTTTCATTGGACAATACAGTGGCAAAAAGGAAAAAGAACCAGTAGAAGGCAATGAAAGTTCCGAGGCTCCATCTCCAGTCAACGCCATGAATTCTTTTGTCTAGTCATCACCATATTCTCTTTTGCAAACTGCCATGTTCCATTCAATGCACTCAGCTTTCGTTCATGATAATGTGGATGCACACAGGATGTAGAGGCATTTTCATACATTGAACAGCCCTTTCAAAACACGGTCTCTTGTAAACTGTACTGAATGTCAGTGTGATTGTACAACATTGCCATCATTTTGTTCAGGACGCTAATGTTTTAACAATGTGCAGGAACTGATACACAATCTACAATGTAGCAAAAGGAGATACATATGTTGTATTTCCATTCTGAAAACTATAAATGCATGAAATGGTAGACATTTCACATACCAACCAATATATGTAAGCCATGGTTTGTTGCTCTGTTATGCAGTCCTTGATCCAACCCCTAGGTATAAAATATGTTCCCCTTGTCAGTATTATAGTAGTGATACAGTTTGTAGAACTTCAATGTCAACATGGACATTGCAGGTGAAGTTGGTGAGTTTATTGTATATTATACCATGTCTTTTTAAGAGACTAGAATATATTAATATATATATGTGCTAAATATTATACTTGTAATTGCTGTTGCTTACTCAAATCCCAAATATCTCTTTGCACCCATTATTTTAACGCCTTTGAATTTGTAAAGTATTACACCTACTATGTGGTATTTTGTACTCTGCGTAGTTTGTTTAAATTACACGAAGCGGTAAGATTTGCAATGCATTCTGGGATTTGTGTTTTTCAGTTACAGAGGGGACAATTGGAATACCCCTGTTGACTTCATGAGTCCACACGCATACTGTTCAGTGCCTTTATTTGATATGCATTCCATGGTGCACTGCTGGATAAGTTGATATAGTAAAGTCAAACTGGTGAACTACAGTATCACATTTGCCAAAAATGTAAATTGTGTAAATGATAAAAGAAAAAAAAGTTATGAAAAACATTATGTTCAAATGAAAAAGAATCTTCTCTATTGTAAATGAAAATTGCCTATATGCTGCTGCAAGTCCACAGTTTACTGATATTTCTATGAACAGCCAAGAGTGCGTAGCACAACTAGTGACCAGATTTGAATGCACAGCATGAACTGGGATTCAATGTATAGATATATATCTATAGATACAGTATATCTAATCAATAGCGATCTAAGACCTTGTTTTTCACCTGAAGTATTACTATATATCTTCATCTTCTCAGATATGTAATTCAGAGGCCTTTACAACTAACTAAAAAAACGATGAGAATGAAAACATGCAAAAGAGAACGCTGCTAGCAAAGATTAGAAGATGAAAACTATTTATCTTAATTGCGTAAACTATTCCAATACTGTGGTTTAGCTTCATATGAAATTATATAACAGCCTATGGTTGAAGCAATGCTCAGTTTCATTTGCCAATAAATTGCATTTTCATAACTTGCATCAAGTTTAATTTTAAGTAAGCTTTTATATGTAGATATTTTATTCCGTTTGTAAATATACAGAAAAAGTAGATACTTTATGCTTCTAGATGTTATAAAGAAATAAAGCAAAGGTTATGTTGTACTGTGTAAGAAAAGATATAGCCAAGGGAGTGCATGGTTATTTAAGGCATCTACTTAAATACATATATTTTGCTGTGAAAATGACATAGTGAACTATTGTACTCACCGCAGACATCTTTAACTTGTACCAGTATATTATATTTTGCCATTCCTCTTCTTAGACCCTATATGACTAAAGCACAAGCTGTGTAAACACTCT
>WWET01002683.1:208257-223844 GCA_011038615.1 Limnodynastes dumerilii | reverse complement strand
GATACAATTGTATCCATGCTGTAACCAAAGAATTAGAAGGATCACCTTTGCTGATCCTTCTAATTCACTGGCTACAGCACGGAGACACATTGTACACATGCCGATCTAAGGATTTTTAACCATTAAAACACGTCCGTTATACAGACATGTGTTTTATTGGTCGCGATCGGCACAAAAACATAAAATCGCATCTCTAGAGATGCGATTTTATGTTTTTGTGCCGATCGCGACCATTAAAACACATGTCTGTATAACAGACATGTGTTTTAATGGTTAAAAATCCTTAGATCGGCATGTGTACAATGTGTCTCCGTGCTGTAGCCAGTGAATTAGAAGGATCAGCAAAGGTGATCCTCACAGACCAGACAGTTCAGCATTGATACAATTGTATCCATGCTGTAACCAAAGAATTAGAAGGATCACCTTTGCTGATCCTTCTAATGACTACAGCACTAATTCTTTGGTTACAGCATGGATACAATTGTATCCATGCTGTAACCAAAGAATTAGAAGGATCACCTTTGCTGATCCTTCTAATTCACTGGCTACAGCACGGAGACACATTGTACACATGCCGATGTAAGGATTTTTAACCATTAAAACACATGTCTATTATACAGACGTGTTTTAATGGTCGCGATTGGCACAAAAACATAAAATCGCATCTCTAGAGATGCGATTTTATGTCTTGTGATTTCAATGCGATTTCACCGCGATTCGGTGTATTCACATTTAGTGAATTACATACATTGTATGCTTGTAATAGAAAAAAGTCGGGACCGCGATGTGCGGACCCGAAAATAAAAAATTACTAAATTCACGTGATTTTTAGCTTAGTGAATCGCCTTTGGCGAATTTTAAGCTAAAAATCACGTGAATTTTAGCAATTCGAGCTTAGTGAATGAGGCCCTTAGAGTGTCCAAAACTCTAACATAATTAGAAATAAAAAATCGGGGGATGGGTGTAGGAGACATCGCAGGTAAAATAGTACTAATAAATAGTTGTATACAAAATCTCAATATGAGGCTTAAAAATATAAAAAATATTTTAAAATTATTTTAAAATTCTAAACCAAAGTCCTAAGCGGCATACAGGAAGAGAGGTCCACTGAAACAAGGTCCTTTACTTTCCTTTTCACAACCAGGATGGAAGCTGAAGTATGTTTGCTCAGGAACAGGTCTCTGTACTGTGAGGGTAGATAATGGACGTCCTGCTACCGATGCAGCGCTCAACCAGAGACCGGAACACAGATAGGGGAAACACCTGGATGCAGAAACCGAAAGATCCTTGACGGGTTTCGGGCGTGGCCCTTTCTCAAAAGTCTTTTTAAGAGAATGTCAGCTAGAATCTGATTGGTTGCTATGGGCAACATATTCGCTTTTCCAAACCCGCAGCTTAGTAAAGCTGCCGCCCGCACTTTTTTCTTTTAAAAGTCTGTTGTCATTGTTTTAGGAGGTGTCTGTGTATATAAATATAAGGCTTGGTACTCACTAAAGCTTTTTCAAAAGATAATCTCTCCAATCACACAATCAAAAGAGCATTTCACCAGATATCTTATTAGTGTGTACTGTAAGAGATCAAGCAATTCATTATATCTTCTTGATGACCAGATTTTTCATCAGCTTTTAAAAGGTAGGTGCAAGCCTGGAACTGCCTCACTGTAATTCTGCCGAGAAACTTTCATCAGTAAACATGTTCCCCATGGTGTTCTGTTCACATGTGGAGCCAAAAATATTTGTGCTCCCAGTACTGCTTGACAATAATGCTTTGTGTTAGGGTTTTTTTTGTGGTATAAAATCTGTTTTGGTCAAACAGTATTAAGCTTTGTCATATATTCACTTTTGGGGTACCCAAAGCTATAATCACTGTCATAGCATATAATAAAAACTAGAGCCTGCAGAGCAGCAGTTAGAGAAAATCACCAAGAACACATTAAACATTGCTGATTTGATAATGTGTACATTTTTTTTGTTACATAGGTTAAAATTCTCTTTAATTAAAACATTGGCCCAAACTCTAAACAGCCAATACAAATCAGCAGATCATACAGGTAAGGCTAATAGGAAGGTTGCAAGAGTATCTTTATTATACATTATAAAACAACACAATGAAAATAATAGTGACAGCTATGGAGAAAAAATAACTAAACAATACGCAAACAAGCCACAAATCTCTAAAGACATCCCTTACCCTCACAGACCCTTAAAAGCTGTTCTAATGCCTTTCAATGGTAAATCTAAAAGGGTAGACTCCAACGCAACTATTTTAAAAATATTGACATTACAAAGTCTTTGTAATCCAGAAATCTCTCTTTCTGTACTTGTATATTCTCATTTTTATTCAAATATGCACTGATCATTTCAATTCTGCCATAACAAAACACTTAGGACCATATTCACACTTTAGAGTAAAATTGCAAACTTACCTAAATATACGCAAGTGAAAAATACGCAATACCAATTCAGAAAAAAGAAATAAACTGATTAAGCACTTCCCCTGAGTCGGGTGTGCAAAGTAAGGACATAAGTCTTTCCTGCGTATAATTAGGTATGTGCAGAGTTTATAAGCTGTGAATCGGTCATGCATAATGGTGCTTAAATTGCTTATTATTCAAATATATGTAACTAAATGCACTGATTAATACTGTCATTGACATTTGTAATTAATTAACCATAAAAAATAAAACAAGAATTAAAAATAAACATGACTTACTTTACAAAAACATAAAGAAATACTGTATGAAGTTATAAAAATGATCCACTACATATAGAAAGTTTCATAAAACATTTACAAAAGAATAACTGAAAAAAATAAAAACCAAAATAAAGATCCATTATAGTTATATAGATGTCAGTGTAATTGTGTTTGTTATAAAAATTTAAGGTCATTAATTAAAAAAAAACATTCTCATACTATCCATAAAAAATAGCAACTTTACATGGTTAGAATCAAAGAGGAAACAGAGACTGTAGCGCTCGTGTCACTGCTGCCCACCGAAAAATCTAAGAGGGTCCTACACCCTCTAAAATAGGAACAAGAAATTGAAAAAAGAAATCTCAGTAGGGCGCTGTGGCTACAACAAACTGTATAAAAAGGGGGGCTAAATCAGGTGTTCATACTAAAATCCCCCCAAAAAATTAATTCATTTTTTTCTCCTCTTTATTTTTCACATGCTAAACCTTGCGGAGGACTTGTGAACACATGGATTCTATATACATTTCCTATCTGAGCTGACTGTTACGAAGTTTTAAAGAGACAGTTCAGATTTTAATAAATTTTTGGGTATTTTAGTATGAACACCTGATTTAGCCCCCCTTTTTATACAGTTTGTTGTAGCCACAGCGCCCTACTGAGATTTCTTTTTTCAATTCCCTTTACATGGTTAGAGTCTAGCACAAAATGTGAAGTCAGCATTAGAGTATAAAAACGATCCTTTGTTTATTTTATAAACACAAAGTCAATGATTAAAAACATGCAACAGGTATGGGCTGATCTAAGCAAGAGAAGACACATGGCCACACAGTTCCTCAACTTACGAGTGGTTGAGGGCTACCTTAATTTTTGCCCTGCGTTTGTTTGTTTCGCAAGGCTCTCCTACCTGTGAATCAGTCCTAACTCTGTTGGAACGCCCATACTGTACATTAGTAGCCCATGTACAGCTCATTTTTATTAAGAGTCTTGGTCCTCTAGCCACACATGTGGGACTCATTCCGTGCCGATGCATGCATCAGTCCTAAGTCAGACGTCCGTGTATGTGAATCAGTTGGCCAGGGTTTCCGTGCGTATATTTTGGTTCTGGGCATGCGCAGTTTAACTGATCATAAAAATGCGCATGTAGATTCCACACTTACTTAGATGTGAACACGGTCCTTACACCCCAACTCTCTATAAAATTATCAATTCATTTCTCATGTTCCTTGCCCCTCACATCTGCTTAAGAGACTTGCTAACATTGCACTTCCTTTCCTTACACAATCACCAGGATCCTCATCAGTCAGGTTTTTGTTCCTAACTCTCCACCCAAACTGCACTGACTAAGGTTGTCAATAATCTAATTACTGCTAAATGTCACTACTCTTTTCTAATTCTCCCAGATCTTTCTGCTCCTTTTGACACTATTGACCTTTCTCTTCTCATACAAATGTAATGATCCCTAGGTATTCCACAAGATGCAGTTGCTGCCTCGAATATGTTGTTTCCGAAATGGAGACAGCCGAAAGCTAATTTTCGTCTATCTCTCTTTTGAAAATAGCACTAATTAGAAGATCTTATTAATGAATGGGAAGGAGAGTCAGGGTCAGGCTGCAGGGAGGGTAGACTTAGGGTCAGGCTGCAGTGAGTGGAGACTTAGTATAGATTCTTTATTTATAGAAAGTCAAAACAAGTAGTAAATGTACAAACAGTGCCAGCCAAATACTTGTAACAGTGGCATGTAACAGGTAGGTACAAAGTTTATCAACCAACCAAAGATTTGCCTAAGTAACAACAAGACTTATATGACTTATAAGGCATCTGTGGTAAGAGTAGGAGAGAAAAGGAAGTGAGAGAGGGAAAAGAAATAAAAGAAATAAAGAGAAGATAGGAAGGAGGGAGTAGCTAGGTGCTATTTCCAGATGTTTTAGACTATTTCAGGAAAGGGTGTATATGTAGGGATTCTGAAACCTTATAATGAGTTGGCGAGGGAAGAGCTGTCGAGGAACAGGATCCACCTGTACCAGGTAGCTGTGTATTCAGAGTATTTATTGGTGACAGAGAAAGAAGTGGACAGTGCCTCTCCCCATCCTCCCCGGCTAGTCTAAATCCCTCCCCCCTCCCACTTGTAACTAAACACTCCCCAAGGGTACATTAGGCCACCTCTTTCTAATTAAACTACTCCGTGCAGTATTTAAAGACTGCACAGAGGCAATCTACGTATCCAACTGGTACATAGATTGCGTAAATGACCTATTATGCATGCGTAGTAGGTCATTACGAAGCTTCTTAGATGTGATTATGGCCCACCATGCCTAGTAGAGGTAAGGTAATGGCGAATTTGAATATAGGATCAGATCAAGGAATGTAAAAGGGAGTAATTGGATTGAAGTTTGAAGAAGGCAGGAAGAGAACCATTGTGTAATATTTGGTGGATTCGGAAAATCCCGAAAAACCAGGTTGCGGGGATCCAAACCTGGAGGGAAGCCGGTGTTATAACAGAGGAGAGCTAGGGAAGATAAAGAAAGTCTCTCTTAGGCGTGTTCATTTCTAAACTTCTAAAGTTGGCTTAATACTATGGCGGGTCGTGGTGTGGAGTGAGGGGAGTCATGGGAGGAACTGCAGAGGTGTCCGGGTGAAGCTGTTCTCAAGAGAGGACAACCAGTCTAGTCTAGTCTTTGAAGATGAACTGTGCAATAGTAGGCTGATAGAATTGGAGCCTGGAGACCACCTGCATTTGTGGAACAAGACATCTCTCTGGCACCTAGTGTTACATACCTCCGCAGACACCGGGTGGTGTGAAACGCTGCAGCACCCATCCCCGCTCCTCTCCTTACCTCCAGACGGGTCACTGCGCTCACTCCTCTCCGGACCATTGCCCTCACTGCTCCCCGCCTCCCGCAACACCTCCGGCTCACGTGTGTCGGTGGCGGTCATCGGCTCACTCAGGGGCCGTTTGGGCGCCGCCATCTTCCACAGCCAGTGTCCGGTGGTTTCCATGGCAACCTAGCCACGAGCCAATCACCTCTAGGGGCGGTCCTGTCTTCACTGCAACCTGTGTCTCCTCACTTCCAGTCAGCTGGCAGGGATTTCTGGAGCGAGCAGAGCCTTTCCCCATTGGTGCCTTTCCCTTTATAAACCTGGCATTTACCTTAGGTATGGAGATCCCATGAATGTCAGGGTGGGAGCAGACAGTTCCGGCTAGTGCCTCAATGCATAGGACAAACATGAAAGGGGAAAGCTGGCAACCCTGTCATGTGCCATTGGAAATACGGAAAGGAGCTGATAGGGTGTCATTAATTCTTAGGAGAGGTATATAAGGCCGCACTAGGAGAGATATATAAGGCCATGACCCAGTGTAGGAAGGGAGAACCCAGACCCATGTGAACTAGGAACCCTCGCAGGGTTCTAAAGTCCAAAGCCACCCGATCAAATGCTTTTTTGGCATCAGTAGATAGAGGGACTGCTGGGGTGCCATGGGAATTGTGTATATATGTATGTATATATATATATATATATATATATCCAAAATGGAGGCAGCTACAAAATCAGTTTATATACTATCTCTCTCTCTCTTTCACTCTCTCTTTCACTCTCTTTCTCTCTCTCTTTCTCTCTCTCACTTTCTCTCTCTGAACAAACAACACAAAATGGCGCTAGGAACCCAAATACTACACAATTTCTACTATAACAGAATTGTAAACCCAATTAAATAACTAATAAAGAATCAATCGAATAGTAGTATAGATAAATAAAGAATCATAGAAAAACATAAAAATATATAAATATAAATAGGACAATGGGGTAGATCCAGAACTCCGCTTGCAATACGTTTACTCGCGTAGCGTATTTACGCGCGCGTATTTTCTATACACTCCCCTTGGCACACCCCTTGAATGTACGTATTTTGTCCAAGATTCTTTTTCCAAACCCTACCTTAACTTTTGCCCATGAAACCGATGTCATCCGCTAAGGAAAGTATGGGCAACACATATTTACGCAGCTAAGCACACCCATACTGTACACTTTAAATACAAACCCCCGCCTACATAACGCATTTCAAACGTATTTTTGACGCACGTAAAATTGGCATGCCCACACGTAAGGATTTACATGACACATACGTGCATGGCCCATACGTTCACATTTACGCTATATTACGGAGCGTATTTTCTATGGTGCGCATGCGCAATACTTACCAAAACGCGATTTTACGTCTCCGCCACGCGTAAATTCGCTCACAAGCGTTGTTCTGGATCCGGCACAAAAAGGGTATTTTTCTATAGAATTAAATTTTATAATTATTACAATGTTTTTTGTTTTTCATTTTAGGTTTGATTTTTTTCAAAGTGGGTTTTTAAAGATTTAAACACCTAGCGATTAATATTTTGCAATTTTATACCAATTTTACATCATTTTTAAATATTGACCCTTTGTATATACAGTGATTTCAATATCACTGTAAAAATTGCCTAAAAACTGAAATTTAACCAAATCAGCCTTTAGTAAATTTGGCCCTAGGCCTTATACACATGTGTGCTTTCAGGAGATGAGCTGTGAGACATTTCCTTTAGTGACAGGACTGCTGCTGATTAGTGTAAAGAAACTATTTTACATATTTTACGTATCGTTTTGTTACGTAGATTGCGTATATACGGTCTTTAAGACCGCATATATGCAATCTATGTAACAAAACGATACGTAGATTACGTAAAATTGTTTTTATACCACTGCAATACACAAACACTAGATACATTTTGAAATAATTTACATCCAGGGATATTGTTAAATTGTGTTAATTAATTTGACAGGTTTTATTAGAACTTTCAATTAGATCACACTTAGGACCTAATATATCAACATTATGCTATAGTTTTAAATGGTCTCTCTAGACTCATTTCTTTAAGCTCTGCTGACTCACCACTCTCCCCCCTTTCACTCTTTTTCAGCTTCCTGCTGTATTCTTATTAGCTGGGTTCTCTGTACTCATGTCCTCTTATTTCTCTGCCTTTGCCTGTTAACTTCCTATTGTCTTCTCTTAGTCAATAGTCAATAAGACTCTACCTTCTGGGGTTAACATTAATGTTTGTGCAACATGTTTAAAGTTTTATGCTTTCATTGGTGATTATTTATTATATGTTTACAATACAGTTTTTTTAAATAAAATTATATTATATGTATGCACATTCTATGATTCGATTCAGTGTTGTGTAGTTTTAGACTCAGATTGGCACTTTACTCTGGTTCAATACAGACCAGAGAATTTGTATTGATTGGATATTCTTAGTCAATGGCTCTGAAACTGTTCTCCCATCTAATCTATTTTGGAACATGATTTCTATCAATGATTTTCAAGATTTACTAAATTGCCAAACGGCTGAGTGCTGTGACCCTCCTCCCCCCAACCATGATAAACAACAGACAGGCACAATAAAGCACACGAAAGATGTGCGTGTTTCAGTAGAAATTGACCGTATTTAAAAAAAAAAAGCAGTCGGAGCCTTAATTGCTCTGACCGCACAGCTTAAATAAATAAAGAACGGCCCGGCCGGGCATGCTTCCGGGGCCCCGCACCTCCTGCTTTTTAAGTTAAAAAAAAATTAAAAAACATTTTTTTTCTTTTTTGCAAGACTGCCGCCAGGCTTTCACTTGTGCAGTAAAGGCCAGGTTCATCATCCTGGCGGCACTGTACTGGTTGCAGGCGGCCCCGCACGGGGCCTTCACTTCCCGGAGACTATGCAATCACATACATACACAGTGCCTTTTTTTTGCGGAGGGAGGGTGCCTCGCCTAGAGCCCCGCAAACTCTAGGGCCGCTCCTGTCAAGGGGTTCATTTTACCTTTTGGTAGAATACTAGAAACCTGCACTGTCTTTGTCTGTCACTAGATACATTTATTTCAGATGAAATCACGTCTGATATGTCTTACAACTCAGAAAACAGATGATAAATTATACTTGTGTGTGGCTGTGCCTAAATAACATTGATGAGTATAAGGCTAGAATGAGATGATGGATGAAGAGAACTTGAGAATATCTACACGGTGAGAAGACTTCAATATACAAGTTCCTTTTCTTTATAAAGACCATATGTTTGCATATCTGTAAGATTGTACGCACAGTCTCATTCTGCATCTCTAACTCCCACACTAGCAACATATCAGGATTTAAAGAATTGGCAGCACAGTTTTAAACAACCTCTGTTTGGGGGAAGTTAACAAAAAGACAGTATGATTGCTTTAGACAACAAAGAGAACTGAAACTACATTAAGCCGACGATGAAGCCATACAAATAATATTTCCTTATAAAGTCACAAACAATAACTGTCTGGACCACAAAAGCTGTCATTTCATATGATGGAAACTATAGATTATTTCCACTCAGAAGTACATTGATAGGCAAATCCACTACCCTGCTTCAATGGAACCGGTGTCCTGCATCCCTTCCACAAACACATGACAATAAATGTTAGAAATGTGACTTATATAGACACACTAAGTAAGATTTAATACATTTTATGTTGTATAGATTTTTATATCCATGTACCATGATGCATATAAAACATTATGTTTTTTAATTAATAGGATAGATTGTCTAAAAACATACCTTAGGGCTAAAATGTAGTAGTATATTTAAAAATAAATTTTTCATTGATAATTACGGGTAGTTTAAAATCAGTCAAATTATCTGAATAAAAATCTATAGGAAATGTTACATTTCATACCTCCATATCTTAAATATCCCAATGATTTTAGGATTGATAATTCAGTATACGGTTATTCATCATTCTGGTATCGCAGCTAGAAATTATAGCGTTGTTGAAAATTAAAATATTGTTCCCCTGAGTATAAATTCTAAATTAATTTAATCTAAAATATTAACTTACTGGTGTCCTTTTAAGCTTTGGGTCGTAGACAGCTGCCCCCTGGTCATGGTCAAGTAATCAGTGATTCTAAATAATAGCTGTATATATTTTTTTATTTTTAACATTAGCAACATAATTAATAAAATTTTGGAGCAGAACAACATTTGTGAAAAGCTAATTTAATGTTTGTGTACAACATGAACATCTTATTCTGTCACAAGAAACGATTTGTCATTGTAGTACAATCTGGAAGACAGAATATTGATGCATAGAGAACTGAGTAGATGGGAATGAGAACACTTTGCATCAATGATGCATTTTGTGAGCTCTGAATGATGACGTCACTTCAGATTATGGTGCTATATGGGTAAGTATTTATCTGCATCAGTAAAGTTTTTGTGGGATTTTTTGCTATACCTTTATATGTTATGGATTTTGGTTTATGTGTGCTGGGCACTATATTTATTATGTTAGAGCTGGCAAGGTGCATTTTAATGATAACCTTTAAGTATGTTACTCCTTATTGGCTGTATGCTAGGCACGAGAGGGGTATGCCACCTAACTTTCCCTGCTTAGTCTGTAAAGTCCCAATTTGTGGACTCTTTCCAGATGATACCAGCTTAGGGTTGGATCCAGACTTAATTAAGTGCTTGTAATTAGTTACTCCTGGGCTAAACCATGTTGATTGCTGGGGGAGTCAAGATAATTGTATTCTTTGCATGCAGGGATATATCTTTGAATTGCTTCCTGCACACAGATATTGACCAGCTTTACTTTAAATTTCCTGTTTACATGGCCACCAATGTTGGTAGTTATGAGAAAAATGGCACAATATGGGCCCCAATCATTCACAGAATCCGTAAAAAACAGTACTATTTAAGGGGGTGGTGGACATCTCCACTTTTCCTTTTCCACAGTTTAGTAAATCTAGCTCCATATATAACAATATCTATAAAAAATATAAACATACAATAGTGCCAAATGAACTGTTAATTATGTACATTGAAAGTGGATGACCAGTTAAATTACATTGTTATTCTATCAAATGAAACTTTATTTAAATTTGAATTCACATCCCACAGTTCAAGGTCACTGGACATCCTAACTTTTGTATTATATACAGTAACTTTTGGTTACCATAACTTGCTGGGTCTTAAGAATTCCTTAATTAATTTTATCAAGAAAGCTCTGGACTCCTTTAAGGACATTAAGTAGTGCTTGAAGCAAAGACATTAAATGTCTCAAATATCATAAAAGAGACCACAAGTTGTATGTATAGAAAGCCAGTGTACCTTTATGCAATACAATACAGCTGACTTTCATGCAACTAGGGAATGGGTATTAATTCGATCATATACAAGTTTTGATTTATTCTATTGTCAGGAAGTATTTATAAATATTGATATGGTTCAGAGCCTTAACCAGACGTAGAATAATTGATGGAAATAATGAATTCCCTTTATGTCATATTTTTACAATGTGTTTTATTTGGCACAGAATACAAGTAATTCTCATAGCTGTTTCTATTACATTATTTCCTAGTCAGGGAAGGCTTTACTAATTTGAGTGTCCTTCACTCCTTCAACTCCAACAGCGAATGGGATTTGTAGAAAAACAGACTTGTAAAGTAAATGCATTCAACCTTGTCAGAGATTTAGAAGAAAAACCACCAGTTAGTAATAAATTAACTTTAAGTTGCTTCCATCAGCAATCTAGAAAACATGGGATTTATAGGAATTATGCAATGCATTATATTACATGTGTACATAACCCATGCATGAAATGTAGTCCTGCTGACTAATTATACAGCAATCACTGTTATTTCTATGTCCCCTGAAGTACATTATGACAATAGAAAGATAGAGTACAGGTTCTTGAATAGCAATAACATTTTACAAGGATCAGGGAGTTTTGAGACACTTGGTACACAAAGGTAAATGGAGAAATAAGTTACAGAGTGGGAAAGGATAAAGACAATTAGATATATATGGTATCACTAAAAAGAGATTGCCTTCTCCACTGGTACAGCTGTTAGAGGCTAAATAATTGACTGATCCTATTATTGTTTTCCAAAGAATGTATAGTTTCATTTGTTTTAGTGAAAACTAAGGGATCTATTTCTAAAGCACTGATCGCTTCATTTTCATGCAATAATGCCCATTTTCATATGAAAACAGACATTATTGCATGAAAATTAGGTGATTCTTATTTACAAAGCATTGATCGCCATGGAAAACTGCTGTTTCCATGGCGATCTGTGCTTACTACACAGCACACTGCTGGTCTGTACTTCGTTATATTTAAAAAATGATGGAGTGGAGTTTCATACTTCATGCTTAGAGAGAAAAAATTACAGTCCACTATAACATAGATGTATATGTAAAAAAAAATGTAAATTAAAAAAACTTACCTTACCTTTTGCGTCTTTAAATATTTCTAATACCCCTTTCACATCCCAAATGGGGGAAATGCCGGGTCCAAAAAAGAAGCTCCATTATAAGTCCACAAAAACCCGGGACATTCCTGGGTCTGACCCTTTCTCATTACCCAAGAATTTCCCGGGTTTTGTGAATTTAAATGCGGCAGGGTATGCTGATGCCTGAAGTGCTAATAATTTTAATGTGTTTAATATGTATAATGTATTTTATTTATATAATGTATTTAATGTGTTTTATTTATATAAGGTATTAAATGTATTTTATTTATATAATGTATTTAATTGTTTAGCATAATAATTTTTTTTATTAATAGTTTTAATGCATTGCATATATGTAATGTATTAAATGTAAATAATTTTTTTTAATGTTAAAAGTCGGCCCTATATTTTAATATGTATTTAGGGGGGCATTACTATGTTGTGTTTGGCATAGAATGACAGGGCATGGTGGCGATTGTGGTTCTCCAAGCGCCAACATGCCCTGGCATCTGGAAATTGTTTTTTTTTTGTTTTGTTTTTTTTAAATCCGGCCCTAAAAAGAGATGTGTTTACTATTGACATAGTAATAGTAAACAAATCTAGCCAATTGGGTGGCAATGTGAAAAACCCGGGTTGAAAAACAACTCAGGACCTTTCACATTGCCACCAGTCCCGTGTGAGACCCGGGAAAAACTTTTTTCCCCGGGTCTGAATCCTGAGTCATTAGACCCGGGTAGCTGAAAGAGGGACCTTTCACATCAGCACCAAATACCCCGATTTTTTGCCAAGCCCCGGGTTTTTGGCCAAAAAAGCCCGGATCTCAAGAGAACCACTGTGCATGTGCCAGGACTTCATTCATCCTTCATTTCAATGCAGGATTTTAAGATAGGAGGTAATAGTAGGAAGTAATAGACATGACTCTAGGAAATATATAGAAGCAGAGCTGTAACTACCTTTGGTGCAACTACCGGAGAAGCCCATGGCAGCTGTTCCTCCTGTGCTCATCATACCTCCCAATTGTCCCAATTTCTGACAGGGGCGGGGCTTGGGTGGGACGGAGGTGGAACTTGGGTGCACAAGAGGTGTTACTTATTTGTCCCGTTTCTTGTTTTCTCTCATAATGTTGAGAGGTATGACTCATGGAAGCAAACTGGCAGCTTAATACAGTGCTGAATAATGTAATGTATTTATTATCAGCACTCAGCACAAATACATAGAGCACTCAGCACTGTTTTAAACTGCTACTGCTTAATATTATCCTTTACGCCACACAGTACCTCCAGGTCTCCTGCTGCTGCTAATAATGTTCTGCAGTGATGAACCAGGCAATGTCTGTGTCATAGGCAGAGGCATAGCAATCGATCCCCGGAGCACCGAACATGGTGCTCCGAAAGGTGAGTGGCTAAACTAACCCCAACCCTTCCCGTAATTCTAACTCTAACCCTTCCCTTCCATTACCCTAACCCTCCCTTCCCTGCAGCCTGAAAGGCTGCGTGGAAGGGAGTTCCACGCAGCCTGACCCTAACCCTCCCTTTCCCTTAGCCTGACCCTAATACTCCCTTCTCTATAGCCTAACCCTAAGACCCCCGCAACCTAATCCTAACCCTCCCCTTCTATGGTCCTAACCCTAACCCTCCCTTCCTAAGCGCCTGACCCCCTAATACTAAAATGCCCAGGAGAGGTTACTCACCTGCACTGGCGTAGCTATAGCTTTTTCATGGGGGGGTTTTGGGTGGCAAAAAATAGGAAGATAGGTAAGTATAATAATAACATGCGAAATGAGTTATAGACAGTATTCGGCAAGTATAGTAGTTATGTATATTACGAGTGTTCAAATTCATGTATTACTAATTCAATTGCATTATTTATGTAGGTTGGTAAGTATGTACATATTGTTTTTTGGAAGGTTCAGAGGCTCCTATAGACTACTAGCTTGGACAAAGTAAATCTAAACTAAAACAACAACAATTACAAGACAATTACAAGTATACACAATTTTTTTGTTTTAAAAAATACCTAATTATCAACGTTTGCTGCTCTCTTCTCTTTTCCATTTTATCAGTCTTTATTACAAAAATGTATTACTACTAGGTACTACTAGGTATACCTATACTGTGCTACCTAAACCTATAGCTACTACAATATTACTATACACTTTACACTCATCTTCCCCCAATAGTGCTCTATAGACATTGAAAAATTCTGGGGAATACACTGCATATTTAATTATATTGTAATAATTCCATAGGGGCCAGCAATTTATTTGGTGCCTAGGTAGGGCCTGACCCATATGTTCGGTCCTGCACTGGTCCCATAACAGACTAAAACATTGAAGATGAAATTCAAATCAACAGTAAAATCATTATTTCTCCTTTGCTGAGGTTGCTGTATATGCATGAGGCATCCAATTTGTCAATTTGTCATTTGTATTTTCATTCTCTCTAATTATTGGAGCCCTTAGTTTTATTGGTTGGTTGGAATAGTGGTAAGCATTGCTGTTTTCAGTGTGGGGTCATGGATTTTATAAGAACAGATGTGGGGTTCTGGGTGGAGGTTTTGCATTTTTTGCCATATTGGACTGGATCCAGACTTAAGAAGGAGCTTGAAATTAAGGACCTGATTCACACTTAAGTATCTTCTTAAAATAAGAACTTAAAGTCACTCCTGGGCAAAACCATGTTGTTTTCGGGGGGAGTCAAGTTAATTGTATTCTTTGCATGCAGGAATACATCTTTGAATTGCTTACTGAAAACAGATACTGACCAGCTTTACTATTACACTGTTATTTAGACTTTGGCTGGGAAATATCACCTCTCAACACTAGTGCTGTTTGCAACAGATGAAATATGACTCCACTGCAATCAACATGGTTTAGCCCAGGAGTGACTTTAAGTTCTTATTTTAAGAAGATTCTTAAGTGTGAATCAGGTCCTAAGAGAGGAAAGTTACTCCTGGGCTAAACCATGTTGATTGCAGGGGAGTCATAATTCATCTGTTGCAAACAGTATTAGAGTTGAGAGGTGATGTTTCCTACCCTAAGTCTAAATAACATTGTAATAGTAAAGCTGGTCACTATCTGTGTGCAGTAAGCAATTCAAAGATATATCCCTGCATGCAGAGAATACAATTAACTTCACTCCCCCTGAAATCAACATGGTTTTGCCCAGTTGTAACCTTCCTCTCCTAATTACGTTCCTTCTTAAGTCTGGATCCAGGCCATTGAGAGTGTTTCCTCTCTCACTTTAAAGACATACTAGCTTTTTGGCATGGGGTTAAATCACCATTGTATGTTTGTCTGAATGGCTTGGGACATGGACAGAGCAAGCACAAATATGGAAGGTACAATATTAAATATTAAAAATTCTCAGAAAAGTACTGCATAGCTGCTGTATTACTGAAACATTTCCTTACATTAAACATTTAGGAGCTATTTCTTATGATTCACAGAACATAGATCTGTATAGGTTTTGAGATGTGATATAAGTTTAATAGGTCCCTAGAGAAACTGATACAATATAATACCTGACATTTCTAGATCTGAGGATTTATAACTGAAAGACTTCTAAAGATAGCTTTACATAGGTCACACATGATTCACTTGTCAGTTATTGGAGAA
>WWET01002683.1:174127-204566 GCA_011038615.1 Limnodynastes dumerilii | reverse complement strand
ATATATATATAGATAGATTTGTGCAGATTATCAAAGGAACAAGGGTCAGACATTTTATAACTGTACAAGTTTTATAACTATATGGACTGTTGTTCTGGTGGACCTCCTGGGAGTCATTGTATTTTATACAGTTTGATGTATAACAACAGCTCTGAATGACGAGCTATAACCTCCAGATTTGCTAATCTCGGGTACAGTGTTGAAATTACTGTTGCCAATTCTTCTGAATATGAAGTTTCTATTACCTATTCAACCATATTTTCACTGTGCCAGCATGATTATAATTTAATACTTATTGTGTTGCCGTAATGGAGTCCAGTATAATAAAATTAAAATGTATGGCACAAATGAAAAGCTGAAAGCCATTGCCAGTGTTTTCTTCTGGACGCATGCTATGTTACGAAAAAGTAATGAAACCAGTAAATACATATTTTAAAGCTCCTTGAAGACAAGGAAATAAATGTGCTTAACAACAATTCAATCTTCATTTTATAGAACAGCGTAACTTAATTAGTGATTATGTCTTGAGAGCATAAAATTGTAGCTGTTATTAGCATAATAAACAAATACCTTTGTGAATTTTCTCTAAAAAGGTAATCACAAACTTAGATTGAGCTGCATCTTTAGCTCAATTTAGCTTTGAAAGCACATTTACAATCTCATTAAAACCCGCATTTCAGTTTATTTGTTGCTGGATGGTCTTATAATATACATAAATAGCACATATTGCTAATTAGCCTAATTTTTTAAATGTATAGTCACAATATTATCATTAACAGAGCAACCAAGTTATGCTCCATTAGCTGTTGCTTGTAACAGAGTATCTATATTGATTATTCTTTAAATGTTTATTACTTTTGTTAGTTTGAAGATGTTCTGCTTTTCAGTAGTATATTTCACCTAGCTGTCAACAGACTTATTGATTGGCAAGTCAAAATGAACAGTATTTGGAATGCAGTGATTACTAATGTTACACAAATGGTTTGATAAGTGTTTTTTTCAGTAATACATTGGTGTCTTTTTGATTCCTTTTTTTTTTAAAGGCTTTTTTCAAAGTAACACAATTAGAGAATTGTCGCATCAGTACAATTCATAATATATAATATTTGACCAAATATACAGAACTTGTTATGTTTTCTATAACAGTTAATATAAAAAATTTTTATGGGTCTCCAATTATAGCAGGGACTGATAGAGCTTGAAGTGTCTTGGGGCCAGATTTACTAAGCTGTGGGTTTTGAAAGAGTGGAGAGTTTGCCCATAGCAACCAATCAGATTCTAGCTGACATTCTCTAGAATGCGATAGTTAAATAAGTACACATACATAAAGTGTAGACGGAGGGCCCAATGTAGAGTATGTATTTTTGTTGGTAAAAGTATGCATTTGCCATAAATATGCAATTAGCTTGCATTGATTACCTGTGCATACATTTTTATAAAGGTTGTCTAGTATCCATAATTAATGTGTATGGGCCTGATCCAGACCTACGGAGCAGAGCAGAGCGTATTACCGCTTCAGCCTAAAAACTTTCACTCCCATGGGCCTGATCCAGCCGATCAAGCCGATCTGCGCATGCGCTGGGCAGATGTTGCCCGGCGTCGTAACGGCAAGCCCGATCGTGGATCTCTGTAGCAGAGCAGCGCCATAGGGACGCTGGAGGGGACGTCCCCCAGCATCCCTACGTTCAGGTTAGTGTAGTTGTGCGGGGGGAGCTAGTTAAATGAGGGTGGGAGGGGTTTTTGGCCAAACGCTCCTGTGCGTGCTGGCGTAAGCGAGGGAAAATACGCTCGCACAGGGGGAGTGTCGGGGAGAGTGCACGCCGATAGAAGTTAGGGTAGCCTTCAGCCGGCGTAAGGAAGGGCCATACGCCCGCACAGGGGGAGTGTCGTGGAAAGTGAACGCCGATACACTGTGCTTTAGTAAGCACAGCGCATCGGCGTAGGTCTGGATCAGGCCCCCATGACACTCCCCTTACTTTTACCTCCGTACGCCGGCTGAACCCTACCCTAACTTTTCCCGGCATCAGTACGAATTTTTGTAGCGACGCGTTGATCGTACCGGCCTAAGCACGCCCATACTGTACAATTTAGCGTCCGTACTAACTGCGTAATATAAACACGCCCTGTCGTCGGAAAATACGCAAAGAATACGTACGCCTGAATCGCCGCTACGAAAAGGTCTTTGGTACGACCAGAAGTTGTCACTCTGCACACGCGCAGTGCGTTTTTTCTGCCGATTTTACGCTTAAGACCAGCCTATGATCGCTTGCGAGCGTAGGTCTGGATCAGGCCCATAAAGAGCAAAATACATATTTGAAACCACAATACAAAGAAAGAAGAGGCTTAAATACCATTCCGCTGCCAATCAAGTCTGCCCGAAGTGACGGCCAAACAGCATCAGCAATCATGGCAGCCCAAGAAAACAGCTGATACACAAGAGCGATGTTGTCAGTGTCCATAGAAATCATCACACATCCACATCATGTCTCTCCAGCTTCCAATAATCCCCCTCATGTCTCCCCAGTTTCCAATAATCCCCCTCATGTCTCACCAGCTTCCAATAATCCCCCTCATGTATCTCCAGCCTTCAAATAATCCCCCTCATGTCTCCCCAACCTTCAAATAATCCCCCTCATGTCTCCCCAGCCTTCAGCCTTAGTGTAGACTCTCATATAGTTTCAGTCCTTAGTGCACCCCCATAATATCATTTCAGTCCTTCGTGCAGCCCCATCATAGTTTCAGTCCTTAATGCACCCCCATAATACAGTTTCAGTCCTTAATGCACCCCAATTGCAGCCAAATTTAATTACCCTCTCCTCGATCTCCTTCGCGGGGCGCTCTCTGCATTGTAAGGTGGTACGTATGGTGAATACAGGCATCTGTATTCACCGCACGCACCACCGCTGTGATGCCTGGCACCCGCTGTGACTCTTGGTAAAGGAGTCCAACAGGAAAAAAAAGCAGTGGAGTTTAGTAGGACTCATGCCCTAAGGTTCCGATTGCGCCCACATCAGCTGGCACGAGCCCTACAAAGCCCACATTAGTTACGCCTCTGAGCTTTACAGTAAGCCATTTTATTTTTATACCAATTAGTCTGTGTGTATAGGGAAAGCCAACTGCTTAAACTGTAAATATAGTGCTCTATTTACTAACTTCATTTCTATGTTTTAATGCCCATTTTCATACGCTTGAAAATGAAGTTAAAGCTATTTACAAACCATGGATCGCCATGAAATACTGCAGTTTCCTTGGCGATCCATATAAATATCAGTGGTGTAGTGAGAAGTAAAAAATAAATCAATAAGTAAACAATACTAATATTAAGCCTAATACTAATATTAGAGTGTAAGCTTGTGGCAGGGCCCTCTTATCCACCCAGTCTTGTTTATACTAATTGTTAAAATTGTAAAGCGCTATGTAATCTGTTGGCGCTATATAAAAACCTATAAATAAATAAATAAATTAAATAAAGAAAGAAAGAAATGAATTTTAAAAAGTTAAAACTTATTCGACCGGGTGACGTGTCTGAAATTTTCAATGTCCCGAATGAGAGTCACTGCGCATGCACAGGACTTCATGCAAGCTTCATTTGAATGTAAAGTCCTGCAGTGAGCTTGCAGATTATCACGGGTCCTCCCCAGATAATTCTCTGTTGTGGGACTTTTTGTTTTTGCTGCATTTTATTTTTGGCATTGCACATGCCTAGGACACAGGCACATACAAATGAGAGAGTTACACACAATTTAGGGCATGGCACCTTGAGACCAAGGAGGCAGCTGGGGCAGTGATGGGGCTTATCTAGAGTTTGAGAGAAAGGGCAAAACAAGGAGCAGAGAAGTGAGAGTGGGGATATGATAGCAGCTTTAAATTATATTAAGGGGTGTAACCAGCTAGAGGAGAGTTACATTTTTTAAAGGAAGCGCTGTAATAGAACACAAGGGCATGAGTATAAACTGGAGGGTGGTAGATTCATGTGGAAAATTACTTGAATGAAAGGGTGTTAGATACTGTAAGTGGAATAGCCTCCCATTTCAGGTGGTAGAGGCTAACACAGTAGAACAGTTTAAACATGCTTGGGATAGAATAGAAAAATATCCTAAATTTCAAACTAAATTGAGAGTAAATTGGGTCTAGGGTCAGTATAGACTTAAGTAAATGCATGGTCATACTAGCTGGGCAATCTGCCGTCACTTTCTATGTTTCTAAGTGTAAGTGTACACTTCGGCAAAACCATGTTTAAATGAGGAGGAAGGAGCGTGTCAGCAAACTTTTTACATTAAGAACAGAATTAGAGATTAAAAGAAATGCTTCCTTGTTCAACTCAAATTTAGAGATTTAAGATATACTATGAGAAAAAGCTAAGTATTTTCCCTGCAATCAACGGTTTAATCATCTGCACCCTTTACATGGCAACATAGTTCTGTTCAGATTTACACTTACACTCGTTTTCTCTGGAACAGTCCCTTGAGTATAAATTGTGCAGCTGTGATACGTTTGGGCTAACAATAGAGCTTCAAATGCATTTGTTTTTACGCTCTTCTGCTTTTAACTACAAAGTATGAGAAGAAACAAACATAGGATTAGACCTTTCGTGGAGATATTATTGTCAAAGCTTACATTAACTAAGGTGTAAAATCCTTTAACCATAACAAGGATTTAAGTCAAAAGGAAACAGATTCAAGAAACAACTTTGTGCAAACCATTAACAAAAACAAGGACAACAGAATATGAACTAGGGACATAGAAGCTTACAGACTTGCAAATAAATGGTTAAGCATAAACTAAATTCACTGATTAGTGTAGATTATCATTGCACAAATAATAAAGGAAATAAAACCAAGAGATCAAAAATTAGGTTTTAACGTCAAATTCAATAAACTCCTGTAGGTGGCAGTAGACACCTTGAAGTTACATTCTGCAACATCTTTTATATAAGGCTTACTGAAATAATCATTAAAATATTGGCCTACTTAAAGTAATCTGTTAAATGAATGCATTCTCTACATTCTTTGGAATCATGTATTTGACTATTTCAAATCCAGATTTTTGTATTTTAACTGCTTCTCAGTTTTCATATATTTCATTGCTTCTAAACAGCAAAGGGTTAGTTAATTTAAAATCGCAAATGCTACCTCATAGAGCTATATTTTTTTATTGGTATTTATATCAATAATGCATTACATTATTCTGTCTATTAGCCCTTAAATAATAATCAAATGATCTTATATATCCTGTCTCTTTGTGAAGGCATTCCCAGTGTAGAAATAGCCCAGGATCCATGGTAAGGATGCAGACAATGCAATGAGAAGATTGACTTCAGAGATAGCTGCAGACCAGATGGCCACCATCTTGCATAGACTCATGGAAAGAATGTCAGATGTCTTTCAACAGTTTTAGAACATCTGCAAGAGGAAGATGGGATTAGGCTTCTTTTGTGGTCTCAAAATAGCTCTACAGTTTACCCACAAGACAACCAAATTTCTTCTGTCTACCACAATCTCAGAATAGGTGAATTAAATTCTTGATAAGATCATAATGGATGGTTCTTCGGTGTACTACAGGAAACAGGGCCACACGGGCCAAGAACTGGATATTATAAAGGGCTTATTGTGAGTTTTATCAAGATCACTGGGGATTTCAACACCCACAGCAGAAGGTATCGGCACAATGGGGTAGATCCAGAACTCCGCTTTCACTACGTTTACTCGCGTAGCGTATTTTCACGTGCATACCTTCTATACACTCCCCTTGGCACACCCCTTGAATGTACGTATTTTGTCCGAGATCAGCTTTCCAAACCCTACCTTAACTTTTGTACACGTAACCGATGTCATCCGCTCACGTACGTATGAGCGACACGTATTTACGCAGCTAAGCACGCCCATACTGTACATACGTATGAGCGACACGGATTTACGCAGCTAAGCACGCCCATACTGTACACTTTAAATACAAAACCCCCGCCTACATAGCGTATTTCAGACGTATTTTTGACCCACACGTGCAGATTTACGCGACAAATACGTGAATGACCCATACGCTCAAAGTTACGCTACGTTACAGAGCGTATTTTCTATTGTGCGCATGCGCAGTACTTACCAAAATGCGATTTTACGTGTCCGCCACGCGTAAATTCGATTGTTCTGGATCTGCCCCAATGTGTTTATAACCCTTGATGTCCCCCATATTGACATTTCCTATGGAGGCAGATTCATAGACCTTGTCCCAGTATCTCATGGAATCTATGCTTAACTTTACTAAAGGCTTATACTGAAACAATCTAAAAGGAAGAATATGTGGTAAAAGTTAAAAGATTAATATACTTTGTGTTGGCGTTCATTGTAGCCATTATAAAAATGTCTTAACTATTTCTTATTATATCGTGATGCAGCATAGAAACTTCATATTTCCATGTAATCCACTTACACTTGTACTATAACTGTACTTCTCAAAGTAAACACAGTACTGCTGCTACTGGTGGCCAGTCTGTGCTGCAGCACCCTAAAAGTGGTGACTGTTTCTGGTGGAAGTCTCTGATTTATTTAGCAGTTGGTAATAACTCTTTTGCTGGTGGTGGCCAGTTTCTGCTGCAGTTCCCAAATAAGTGGCAACTATGGGGTAAATCCAGACCTACCGGCTAGTTACGTTACGCGTAGCACATTTATGTTAGTGTAATTTCTATCCACTCCCCTCGCTCGCACGTACTTTGGCCGTTTTACGCTGCCCAAACAATACCTTAACTTTTGATAGTGTAAGCACTGACATACATAATGGATTTACATATGTGATGGCCCAACCCGGCCCACACTGTCCAATTTAAATGCCTCCTTACGCCTACAAAGCGTAATTACGGGTGTTGTATTGATGCCCCCGCCCTTCTGTTCGTACGTTAGGAGTTACATGGCGTAACATCTGCCGCGTGCATGCGTAGTAAATACAAATTGGTGAAACTACATCATTGACTAGCGTAAATACGCTAACGTACTTAGCTTAGGATCTGGCCCTATGATACTAATAGTGGCTGGTCCCTGCTCCTGCTGTTAGAACTGTAAGAAGTTGCAATACTTTACAGCTCAAAATCTTGTAGGAATCAGTATATCTTTTTTCCCAACTACGGTTGGTTGAATCCTGTGATAAAATCCTGTGTGTACAGAGCTGTGCAATGACTATTAGCAAGCTCCGGCACTCTTTCTATCATGGTAATACTACATTACGAGACTGTGGGGCTGATTTAAAGTTAGGAGCACCTGCGCAAACAGAGTAAATCTGCTAATAGTCAAACCATGTTGCAATGTGAGGGATTCAAATTCATAAAAAAGAGACATTGCAGGCAGAGAAAATACTGGCTGATTTTGTTTATTGCATACAAGATTGCACACAATATTGAATATCATTGAATTATAATTTAAAGTTGAGTTACAAAACTCCGTATCACACCTCATTCTGTTTGCACATTATACATTTGCTTCTCTATGCAGTGCAACATAGTTTTGCTATTTCTTTTTGAGCAGTTAATGCATATTTATAGGTAAAGACAGTTTATTCCTTTGGTATTTATTGAAATGAATCACTGTCAGATAATTTTATCCACCCAAGGATGAGGTTTTTATGCTTTTGCACCACCAAATATATTTGCCATGAATTCTCCTTTTACTATTTTGAAGTTGTCCAAATGTGTAACACATATTTTTTAATCTTCTCATATTAACTAAGTCCTTGTTAGTAGCATCCAATTCAGTTATTTTATGGTATTTCATCTTTGATAGAATAATGGGTAAATTATATATGATTGTTATATTTATAAGACTTGTAATGGAAATGTAAGATAAACTGGGAGAATGAAAGCAAATTATTGATTAGTTATATGGGTTACAGGACATTTCTGTGATTTGCACTGGGATTATTAAATAATCTTTTAAGCTAATAAATTCAAACCTGCGACTCAGCATTGGAATGCAGCTAATAACAGTTTACCCTGTATATTTTGTATTGAATTGCATTGTATTAATAGCTTTGTTTATTAGCTTGGCATTTAGACCAATAAGAAGGATTATGCATATTTGTAGTACAGGAAAAGAAATATTTTGGTAACATGCTATGTTAACTTCAAAACATGCATTTACATATTCGAGCTACGGAAATGTAATTACTCATGGCTCTAATTATTTTTGCAGCTGAAATGAAATGAGCAAAGTCAAGGAAAAATATTATGAATGTCAAGGACAGTGGGAAAGTGTAGAGGACAAAATAAAAGTACTGCTAGATGTTGCACAATAAACCATGTCAGTGAGGCCCCATGGGATATACAGAAGTATATTAACACAGTCTTAGAGAGTGCTAGCTATCAAAGTTGCTTATCCCATCACTTGCTGCAGACTGTTCATTAAATAGCTTCATTACTAAGTCTTTGATGAAATAATAACTAGATCCAAATTGGTCTAGATCATGGCTTGCTTTCTGTGTTTTTTTTTTTGGAGTGCTGAAAAAAACAGATTATTTAGCTTCATACCTACTCAATCATATATCTGCATTGTACTAATGATCTTCATTGACCTTTATAACTAGATCAAAACTACAAGTTAACAAGGGCATGCTAGCTTTGAGTCATTAGTTTCAATGCATTACAGGAACACCAGTATGTTCTTGGTCTAGGTAAAGAGTTATACAACAAATATTAATCAGCTGAAATTTATAGACAACAGAATATTTTATATTTATTCATTTATTGAAACTGACTTCTTGGTGAAAATCAAATGAAGAATATTTGTTCTTTACCCACAGATGACTGTGCAATATTTCTAATGGGTGTCCTGGGCATGGAAATAGCATCATTCAATTTCACATTTTAAAGTCAAGACAAACAGCGTCAATTTTTGAAGTGGGCAATATTTTTGCATGATTCCAGATCCTCATTATAATAATATTTGAGATAACCACTAGATATACTAAAAAAAAAAGAGCAATGGGGTAGATCCAGAACTACGTGTGCAATACATTTCCACGCGTAACGTATTTTTGCACGCGTATGTTCTATACACCCCCCTAGGAACACCCCTTGAATGTACGTATTTCACCGAGTTCCGCTTCCCAAACCCTACCTTAACTTTTTTTCACGTAACAGCGTACGTCCGCTAACGGACGTATAGACTACGTGAACATACGCCGCTTAGCATACCCATACTGTACACTTTAAATACAAACTTCCACCTACTTCACGTAAATCGAACGTATTGTTGACACGTAAAATTGGCACGCCCACACGTAATAATTTCCGCTAACAATACGTGAATGGCCCATACGTTCAATTTTACGTTACGCTAATTAGCGTATTTTCTATGGTGCGCATGCGCAGTACTTACAAATACACGATTTTACGTCTCCGCCACACTTAAATTGGCTCCGAAGCGTTGTTCTGGATCAGGTCATTATGCATATTTTACATTGTCTTATATAACTTTAGTTAGTTTTCTTCAGCTTACTGGACTGAGCATTTTTACAGATTTGCAACAGCAAATAAAGAATTGCAAACTGTAACTTATTACTTAACTGAGAGTGATGATTCTAGAGCAGCAGAACAAAGTTGTATTGTGGTCGAATGGAGCAGGACACAGCAGAGGAGTAAGACATTTGTTCAACATAGAACAAAAACATGAAGAGTACACAGAGCAGGTGAAAAACACTGACCGAGTGGAGGGACAGGGAAAGAAACAGTGGTGGAGAGACACAGACAGAGTAAAGGGACAGGGTAAGACAGAGCAGAGGACAGACACAGACAGAGCAGAGGGACAAGGTAAGACAGAGCAGAGGAGAGACACAGACAGAGCAGAGGGTCAAGGTAAGACAGAGCTGAGGAACTAGATAACACAGAGAAGGGGGATTGGAGAGCAGGACACAGAGCAGAGGAGAGACACAGACAGTATATGGACAAGGTAAGAAATAGCAGAGGAGAGACACAGATACAGAGTGGAGGGACAAAGAAAAACAGATCCAAGTGAGTGGCTATCTGGACACAGAGAACAGAGCAGAGAAGAGACACAAACAGGGCACACAATATGTGGTGCAGCTACATGTCGTATTTTCAAAGCAATGCCACCTAATTCATAGGCAATCGCATAGGTCGATCTGTGAATGAGATTGCAGATGAATTTTCCAATGTAACCTATGAAGACTTATTAAACAGATCACCTTGCGGTAGTAAAGCGAGAACTACCATGCCTCAGCCTAACATTAACCCTCCTGTAACACTAACCATCCTCATTCCACAGCCTAACCATAATAGCATTATTTACAAATGTAACTGTTGAAATGATGATGTTTGTATGTCATGAGGATATGTTGTGGACTTAGACATGAACACTAGCAGCTGCTAAACATGGTTTAGGTGCGGTTGCTTGGCCGTGCCCAGTAGACTCTCTGACTATGTGCCTCTACCCATACACACCCATGAAACATCTTTTAGAACACAAACCAATGCACATCCATTTACACAAGGGCTTGATAGCTACATTTCTGAGCATGCACAATACAAAATCATACATAGATATGTCACACCAGCTTGCACACGCTCAGCTCTGAATCAGGTCCATCAAGTGAAGGAGAGAACTGGAGGACAAAGCATATGGGATAGCCAGTTGCAAGGTTATTTGATTTAAGTTGATGACATAAGTATGAAGGGAAACCATGTCCAATATGTCCAACATTTAGCCATCAACCTGGGACACATAGGGTTAATCACAACAGCCACCTGGTCTGTTCTTCAATGACTAATGCCTCTTATCCACCCCAAATATGACTTATTACTAATGAGCTGCCCCCACCAATACTATTTACAGGAGGTCTTAGGTTCTCCTCTACGCAAATCTAACACAATTATACTTTATCAGAATTATCATCAACTCAGACTGATCCCTTCTGTTACCATTAAGTAGCGTTTAATAACCAAGCTGGTCTGACATGTGAATCCTTATGAACACAGAGACTAAGACTTATTAAATGATATGATATAAATGCTTATTTACAATAAGAATAACAAAATTGACATACAACAGGCAAAACTGTATCTTATAAAATACAGAAAGCACTTACGCAAAGAACCTTCCAGGTCAGGACAGACCAGAAATAGGGGATACCTCCTTCATTTTGAAGATCCCATAAAGTAAACAAACATCTGGGCTGCACTTTTAAAGTGACAAGTATATATAAGTATATATACAGAATGGAAGTTGCTCAATCAATTTATAGGTAAATGTTAAACATGGCTTTGGATATCTTAATGTCCTTAATATTGAGCGGTGGCCACCCTCCCAATTGGAACTTTTTCACTGTGTGATTTAATTGAATTTAGCCTCAACCATCTGCCCGGGGAAGGATTCACTGCTTACGTCATACTCACCCGACAGAGTGACGAGCTACTCCGGTCTCCTGGCGTCGGCCACGTGAGGGATCGGACCGCACGGTTTCCAGCGGCGGTGAGGCAGTGTTCACTCCTGTACCACAGAACTTTCTTGAGGCTACTATCTCAGTGAGTTTACTGTTTCAACACAGTGAGTTGCTTATCTACCATTGCCATTAACCATCATAACAACTAATAACTAACCTAACGCTCTATTTGTGGGACTGGCTACTATTTCCTTTTGAGAGGATTACCATTACATAAACTCCATTATCTGGTGCAATAATGTATTACTTTGTGAATTCCAGTACAATTCCAATTGCCTCCAATTGTTTTTATGTATGTGTATTTTTTATTTGGAAGTTGAAGCTTCATATGGTATTTCAAATTTAATAAATATTAAAAATTTCAGGTTGCCGTTGTGTTTATCTTCATCAGAGCCTGTATAATTGATGTAATCTTATTTAGCGCTGCTCATGTATACTTAGGTATACAATTTTTTTTGGGTCTTTAAGATCGCGTATACGCAATATACGTTGCAAAAAGTAATGTAGATTACGTAACAAAATTACTGTGCATGCGCAGTAACACATTGCTGAAAACTCCGGCCGCAAATGCAATGCGGCCGGAGTTCTGCATATGACCCAGTGTGAGGAAGATTTTAATAGAGAGTTTTACCCACCATTGTATTGGCTGCACAAGATTTTCTCTCTCTTATTCCCCTTACTGTGGAGATCTTTCGGGAGACCAGAAGAAGGGACTTTATACGAGTCAATTCCAGGAGGAGAAAGACCCCAGAGAAACTGTGTGACAAAAGAAAAAAATTAGAGATTGAATAAATTACCTTCATTACATCTTAAATTGCGATCTGCACAAGGTATTTTTCCTTTTTTTCTGAGGGGCCATCACAGCGAAATCTGAGTGGCCTAAAGAAGAACATATCACAAGAAAAAAATTAATCCAGAGGAGCGGCGATATCGGAGGGGGTTAAAAGAAGAGGATACCGTAATCAATAGGAGAAAGACTTCAGAGGAGCTTTGTGACAAGTTAAGAAAAGGTGAGTAGGTGATTCTACCTCCCTATACCCTAAAGTTCCAGAGGAGTAAATAGAGAGGATTCCTATAAGAACATCACAGGTTGCATATATTTGAAAGAAAGTGTGAGTAAGACCTTTAAACTTTTTGAACTTTTTTGAACTTTTTGAATTTACCTTTGACCTTTCTGGCTGTACAAAGGGACTATATCTTTATACCTTGCTTGGAGGCTGGATCTTGAGAAAAGACACCAACACTAGATAAAATATTGTGTGGATAGTAAGAAGGGGAATTATTTTACAAGTGTATATTGTGATTTACTCATTTGTGCTTGGTTGGATTGGCAAAGGGGCGCTTGAGATATATCTGGATCTCTATATTGATTAAATTCTTTATTGTTTGTTTCACTGGAAAACATATCCGGCTTGTCCATATTATTTAAGAAATTAAAAAATATATATACATTAACATCATAAAAAAAAATTCTATACAATTACATATATATTTTGCCCACTGGAATCACCAATGGCGTTCCTTGTTCATATAAACGAAACAAAAGAAATACAGAAAAAAGAAATTGTTAGCTCATCTGCTTGGCGCTACGCGTCTCTCTCTCTGATGTTAAATCCCGGTGCATGCACAGTGGTTTATAGTTTTGGGACTTCAAATTTTACAAGTCCCAAAAGATAGCCACTGTGCATGCACTGAACTTTATCTCCGAGAGAGACCAAACGGCTCCAGCAAAAGTAACGCAAACCATCGCTGGACCTCGCCGGAGGGGTAAGTAATAGTAAATGTGGGGATGATATTTCCAGGCTCACTGCAAGGTGCAATGAGCCTGGATTACTTAAATAGCGCTCGCTGTGCTATTATTAATAAATGGAATATTTCGTGTGCTTTTTGTTCTTTAAAGAATATTGCAACACAAACCCAAAGGTATATAGGGGCAGCATTTTAATGACTTCCCATATATGTACTCAGCTGCTCAGTGTAAAAATAAAATCTTAACATCCTGCTTGAAGTTAAATGAAAACAAGAAGGAATTCTCAGTTCTCTATGTGTCTGCTGTATGCTCTGTAGTTCAATTGTCTTTATATTGAGGATTATATTTAGAAGCCATGGATGGAACAGCTCATTGATCACAGCTTCTATCCCTTTTCCTTAAATCAATTACAGTTTAGCAGGAGTCCCTCTGAGAATTTCCCTTAGAAGAGGCATTCTTTTTAAAGTACTGTACTTTTGTCTTCTTGGAAGCTTTCTCAGCCTTGTGACCAAAGTTCTCCATGACAGAAAGAAAATGAAAAGAGGAACATCACTTTAATGAGATTGCCTGCTAGGACGCTTCATGATTCAGATGTATCATGACTAAAAGACAAGGTTAAACTAAAAGGAACAATCACAGGCAATCATACAGCACAGTTTGAAATGTATTCCTTGCGTAACCTTTTGGAAGTGTCTACAGTGAAGTTAATTTATGGAGTTGCACAACTGCAGGTTTACAAACTAAGGGGCTGATTCAGAGTTGTAATGCAGCTGTAAAATGTAAGCAATGTAATCTCTACAGAAATCCTGTCATTGGCCAGATCCAGAGCTACGTTTCCATTACATTTTATGACGTAGCGTATTTACTAGCGCTCCCCTATGCACTCCCCTCGGACATATGTACTTTTGCCATTTTACGCTTGCCAAACCCTACCTTAACTTTACACAGTGTAACTTCTGACGTACGTAACGGCAGCACGTGCGTACCTGCCTAAGTACACCCAGTGTTACACAGCAGCGTAACGGCTGCTGCAGCGTCTCTCCCCGCGGCCCGGCTTACCTTCTCTCTGACGGCGCGTGCAGGGGAATCCCCAGCCGACGGTCTCCTTCACTACAGCGTCCCTAGTTACCTTCAACAGTGCGGGTTCCCTGTTAGCGCGCGCTCTGCTGCAGCATGTGATTTTATACCTGTAGACTCGCTTCCTTGGTGGGGAGGGCTCTATTTCCATCAGCCTATCAGGAGTTTCCCCAAGAGTTATAAGGGTCTCCCTGTCCTCATTTTGGCGCCGGTTATAGCGTCTGTTTGTCAGCCTGTGACCTGCTTCTCTTATCACTAGTGCCTTTGCCTTTGTGCTCTGTGCCTTTGCTTATTGAGTGCCCCAGTCTCTGCCTTGTTTACCCAGTCCTGCTTACCCTTTGTATACCTCTTGCGCTCTCTCTTCCACCTTAGTGTACCCACCTTCCCAGGTTACCTTATCCTTCCCTGTTTGCATGTACTTGTTCCCCTCCGGGGAGCCCCAGCTTCTTGCGTAACTGTAAGAGTGTTAGCCCCTATTTGTTTGGTTTGTCCTGTTTGGTCCGGTTTGTCTTTACCCCGTCTGTGGCGCCACGTTTCCTGGTTTCTGTTGTCCGTCGCCGATCAGAACCTTCTGATCTGCCTTTTACCCTCTTTACCTTTGCTCCTACCTTTACTTACCTATCTCCTCTTTCTGACGTTCTGCTCATCTCCCGAGTAATCTCTCTTGGGTTGTGCTCCTGACGGATTCCTACCTGCTCCAGTCTATCCCCACCATCTGGGGATAGCATCTGATAACATTGGTAGTATCTGTAGTGGAGTAACAATTTAAATACGTTTGGACCTCTACCTCAGAATAAATGTGGTAGTGTCTATATAATAATGTTTACTAAAATACTTTGTGCCAGTACAGGAGGGAATGTTTCCCAGGCTGCCATTAAAGTAATTGGTTTCTAGTGGAGTTGTCTTTCTAGATCCATATGGGACTATTTTGAGGTAAAGCTCTGAAAAAAGCTTATGGTTTGGTAAAATCTCATCTCCTCATAACTTGATTTTATTACTGTTTTTCTTTCTTTCATTGCTTTGTGCTGTTCTTATTCCCTGGAAACATGAAATGATATATATTATATGTATCATACAATCTTGAAGTGCAAATCCAGTTTCATTTGATGAATACAAATGAAATTAGACCTTTTGGTCACATTTCTCTTCATTTCATGGGGGTAATAACTAGTATTATTCTATCTCACCACAGAACTGGAAAGTAATAAAAGAGTTATAATGATAAAGTGTAAATATATTGCTTTTAGATTACTCTATGTGTTCTGGTTATCTAATACTATAGCAATGATCCTAAGTAAAACTCACAAGTTTTTAGCAGTCCCTTTGCAGGGTCAGGTATCTATAAACTTCCTTATCTGAGGTAATAGATATTACAAAATACAAATTCTGCATAAAATGGAGAAATGGACACACACTGAGAATAAAGAACATCCAAAATCTATGTGAACTGTGTGACAATCCTGTCCAACGGGTGCAATTATAACAATGACCTTTCATCTCAATAAGTCATTTCCCAAATTCATATTTTACTGAGTTCTTTTAAGAAAGAATTCCAAAGCCAATATATTTCATTACTGACATAGGAATTGATCCAGAGTTCTTGCGCAGTGGATGCACAAATCCGCTCCCATCACTGTGTGCGTCCTATACAGTGCTGCAACTTTTCCAGCTCTGGATAGAACGTATGGAAAAGGTGCATTCGTCTGCAACATGCAAGTGGATGTGTATAGGCAGAGGCTGTGAGGGGCGCTATACAGGTATGCATGTTACAGATGGGTTAGTGTTTGTTTTTTAGTTTATAATCACATTAAAGCAGAAAAAAAAAAATACAGTGAGACTGAAGTGAGAGTGCCAGATTAGACTAACACACAATCCGCTGCTTATCAGGCTTAAAAAAATAAATAAATCAATAAAAGTAATAAAATAAATATAAATTAGGGCTCAGTTTAATGATTCTATTCTAAAAACTTGTGTATTTATTTTCAACTTAAAATGTGGGCGATTTATTGAAAAAAAGGCAAGCGTTTTACATTTACATCGTGTAACCCTATTTTACATGCACACAACCTGGCCCTAACCCTGTTGTACATGAGCACAACCTACAGGACAGGGAAATTACAATCTTGCCGATCGTAATTCTCCTTTTAAACGCATCAGTATCAGTAGCTTTGGTCACCCAGAGATTTGTTTCTACTATTTGAAGGCAATATGTCCTTATGGATTACCAGTGTTTTTGTGGAAACTCACATATGTTGAGGTTAGTTGAGAGAGTAAATCAATATTTTAGAAGCAAAACACAAAAGCAGTAGAGGCAGACGGACATTAGTGTATACACAAGTACATAGTGTACATACAACTATTTGTATTTTCTGCTTGTGAAAGTACTCTTTGTATTCATCCCTGAGACAGAAGAGATATGCACATTAATTGCAGTGCACATGGGGTGACTACTATAAATTACTATATACTTCCATTTCCAGAAAATGTTTGGCAGGATAAGTATGTGCTAAAATATCGCCATGAGTCTGGAACTAGAATTAGTGTATTCATTTTCATAAGTGATTTTTATTTATGAGCTAAAACAATGGCTGTTACATAAGACACTTGTATAGAGGATTGTGTGTCCTCTTTTAAAAGATAATGAAACTTAAACTCTGCAACATTTAAGTCTATTTATTGGTGTTTTACTGAACACTGCTCAAAACAACATGCTTAAGGCCAGGACATCTGTATTTTATCTACACAATGATGCTTTAATTAAAGATAATTGGAGCCTGCTTTTTTTGAATCCATCCTCTAGAAATTCAAACATTGCTTATGGACGTGTTAGGAGCTAAAGCACAACTGTGGTTAATTTCATATGGCATCATTTGTTTAGCGAAACAACAGTGACAAGTTATACAAGACCAAGATAAAGTGCTCTACAAATAGGACCAAAACAATGAAAAGGACTCAAGATAGATGCTCTGTTAAAGTATATCAAAGGATTCTCCACTGAGTACTTGAGAATCATTGCCACACTCTTAAACAGTCACTAATCTTTCAAGCAAACCATTTACTTTCAGCTCTTCATAGCAGCTTATCCTGAGGCCTGTTAATACTATTTAGTCTAGTTCCCCTGTCAAACCTTGCAATCTCCTTCACTTTTCAGACCTTTAAATACCAACACCGGTGTCTAAACGTCCTCTTCCTTATCTTGTTTTTTGTCACTTTTCACCCTCTAGGGACAATTTACAAAGTGCTAAATATGTGGGTATGAAGTGCAATTTTATATATGTAACATGCCAACATTCCAGTGTTTCCAACTGCCCTCATTAATATGGTCGGTGCATCCATTTGTTGGTTTGCTGCATTAGTTAAAATGCACCTGACAAAATGTGACCTGAGTGGCCAGATTAATAGGACTATCCCCATCATTTAGGTAAACATCTTGTTTAAAAATGTCCTGGCCATTCAGGTCATATTTTACCAGGTGCACTATAAAACAGTGGTGTTAAGCATACCTCAGCTAGGTTGCATGCAGGTTACATTGCTAAAGGGTTTTAAGCTTTATAAGTTTTGTTTATGTGTCCACCACCAGACCAGGCCTATATGCGACCAGTATAGCCATGTCTATGATTTTCATGGCAGTTTGATTTATAGGACCCTTGGCAGCCAGGGGATTGTATTGCCAATAATAGCAAAGAAAATGTTCACTCCCAAGGCAACTGCTGTGATCACCCATCTCTGGAGGCATACTATGGGCATAATATGGGGTATAGACAAAAAAAGTGGTGACCTAAAGTTTATACTGTTGTTCTGGTGTCAATAGATTCATATTTTCTGTGAATGAGTGATGTGAGTGATGCAATTTTTTTTTATCTTTAAATACAAGCAAGTTAGGTCTCTTTGTATGCTATAACATGAACTTGAGAAAACATCAGCTCTTGTAATAACCTGTAAAACCTCCTATTATTTAAGGAGAAACGTGTAAAATCAAATTAACATGAATAAGTACCATGGGGCTGGATCCAGACTTAAGAAGGAGCTTGAAATTAAGGGCTGGATTCACACCACCAGACGTTTTGCAAATACGTCCGGAGTTTATGATATATGACACTTTGCATGCATAGTATCTTTTTTCCGTAATCTACGTATCTTTTCGTTGCGTAGATTGCGTATATGCAGTCTTAAAGAATCCGGCCCTAAGAGAGACAAGTTACTCCTGGGCTAAACCATGTTGATTTCAGGGGAGTCATATTTTTATCTGTTATAAACCGTATTAGAGTTGAGAGGTGGCGTGGCCCAGCCCAAGTCTAAATAACAGTGTAAAATTAAAGCTGATCAGTATCTGTGTGCAGTAAGCAATTCAAAGATATATCCCTGCGTGCAAAGAATACAATTAAATTGACTCTCCCTGGAATCATGGTTTTGCCCAGGTGTAACCTTCTTCTCTTAATAACAAGCTCCTTCTTAAGTCTGGATCCAGCCCCATGTCCTTTGAAATTATGTATTATATGAACTGCTGTATTATTTGAACTGCTAACATGAACATTATGTATGTATAGTTATTCTTTATCTGTATCCTGTATGTAAATTAAGCCTGTAAATATATATTTAAATGTATGTGTAGTAAACTAATATGTATCATAGGCCTAATTTTGGCTTCAGTTTCTGTGCAATACCATGAATCTCGTATAAACCTTTTATGGTAAAGAGCAGTATTTTAAATGATAAAGTACTGATGACAAATCCCAAAATTTGTTTAGACTTGGCAAAAGGCAATTCATTTGTGAATTAGTATTGATATTGAAAATGTTGAATTACAATAAGCAACATAAACAATTAAAATATAATTAATGGTCCATCTAATAGAATGCTATGCTTTGATAATATAAGCCATATTATTCCATCAGCAAGTTTAAATCAGAGTTTGTCAGTCTATCATAGAGAAACCCTTAATTTATCAACATCAGTCTGTTCTCTGGAGACTCTGTGACTCTTTTCGCTATCGTATTTGCGTCTTGGAGATCAGAAAAAAATATTACTGGGTTCAAATGTCTAATGCACTGGGACCTCATCTCAGAGACTTCAGAGAAACACGCTGGACTGGTAAGTTTCACTCTCTTTTTATGGTTTTTCTTTAATTTAAATGTTTACATTTATTTATTTATTTATTTATTATTTTAAAACTTTTGTATTTTTATTTATTTTAAAAAACACACACAATCTGAGCATTCTGGCGGTCTCCCTACACATAGCCTCCCTTTTCTCCCCTAATTTAAGCTATTAGGGGAAGTAAAAGGAGGGTACATGGGGAGACCGCTGGAATACTTACACTAACACCATCTTCAGATAGCTTTATATAGAGTTGCAAGGTGGATTGTTAAAATCCGTGATGATACTTAGTAAACAGGAATCATTCATTCATTAGAGCAGGCTGGCGATCATAGCTTTGTAAATGCTGAAGACTTCGTTTTCAGGCGATAAAGATCGTTATCTGGTGAAAACCGTCTTTATCTGCTGAAAACAAGGGGGCTGATTCAGAGTTGCACTTACACCTTTTTTTTAGGTGCAAGTGTAGACCTGAGCAATACCATGTTGAATTGCAAGGGGAGGCAGATTTAATTTGTGAAACCAGAATTAAAATTAGGAGGTGAAGTTTTTTAGCTCAAATCTTTATTATCTAAGTATTTTAGTTCTATGTGTAAAAGTAATGTATTTTCCCTGCATGCAAAAAATTGTAAATTAATTAACACCCCTTACTTAAAAAAAATGGTTTAGCTTAGCTGTACACTTGCACCTAAAAAAAAGGTGTAAGTGCATCTCTGAATCAGCCCCAAAGTCTTCATTTTTTGAAAAGTGGAGATTTTGCCCATAGCAAACAATCAGATTTTAACTGACATTCTCTAGTATGTAATAGGAAATTGAGAGCTAGAATCTGATTGGTTGCTATAGGCAACATCCCCACTTTTCCAAGCTTAGTAAATTTGGCCCTATGAGTGCCAATGCTTAATAGGAGACTGACATTTTTCAAAATGCATTTTTGTAATAAAAGATTTCAATCCCATTGAGAATAATAAGAAAACCAAAATGTTAGGAAACTAATGTTTAATCTGTTGGTAACTTAAGATATTGACATTTACACATCTGTATAGAATAAAATATTCTGTTATAAATCAGGTTATTCATCCATCAGTTTTATTTTACTAATTGGACATAGCAAGGTGACAAAGTTTTATTTTTGTTTTACTGGCAAAATGTTAATTGCTGATGGCACCACTTTGTATGTACACCCATATAAAGGGTTAGTCAACATGTTTTGAGGTCTGGTTTGAGGAAATGGCAAAGGTTAAGAGGAGGTTATATCCAGTTTAATGTTTCCTTTTCACAAAACCAAGGGATTATTCTGCACAATCCACAACCCATTAGAGAGTAAGGCACTAAATAGCTGTGCTCATATAACAGGGAGGTTTAAAGGCCTTTTTGCTTTATATTATAACATTTTATGGCCATGAAAAATAACCACATTATATAAATAGACCACAACACATTCTTGGGAAATGGAAATCATAGTATTGTTTTTGTCTATGTTTTACCAAGCCTATAAAGCAGATAATCTAACATGTCCAGCATAACTATTACGGATTTTTCTTAGCTTGTAAATACGTTATTTTTCTGTATTAAACTATTAAATATTTTGTTGCAATATTGTGTAACATCAATCAAAATATAAACTTAGGGCCTTACTGTGATCCCATATATATTTTTTTTATAAGTTGTCCTTAAAGAAGGTTCTTATCCTTCTGCATTAAGCTCTGCAAAATAATAAAAGTGTCAATATGTCATAGCCAGGTACACCAGTTGGGTGCACATTGTGTGCCAGATAGAGGGGGCATTGAGTTTGAATATATACCAGTCCTAATATAAAGTGTGACGGCTGTATACCAGTACTTTGTACTGACAATGAATCTGTTTCTGTTCTTGTTTAATGTTTAGAATATACTTATAAGCATAATAGCAATGTTATACTTCTCACAGATGGAATGTCACATAGGTAATGTTATGAAAAGCATCCACAATCATTTACTTAGTATTCAAGATAATACATACAACAGAGTCAATGGAGTCAAGTCTCCTGTGCACAGAGGATGGAATGCAATGCTCAAGACGACACTTTATGGCAGACCACATGACAAACATTTTTAGGCTTTAGCATTGTGTGTCCCCAGAAGGCAGGTGTCCATACAGGTGTATATGCGTGATATGAACAGTTGTATGACATCTTACGAGCAAAGGAAGTTATGAGGCCTTCGATAGTTGGGTCAGGGCGTATTTTTGCACTTTACATAATATGATGAACTGAAAAAGACCCAGTTTTGACAGTTTGTATATAATCACTTGCACCTGCTCAACCCTGGTGCATGTACCCCAGCACACATTAAGGATACTGGGTTGAATCCAGAACTCTACTGAGTTCCTATGGCAGATCGCTGTGAAATCCTAAGTTCTGTACTCAGAGGAAACCATTCCCCTGGCACATACAGGACGTCTGAGCCTTCATTAATACTTTTGTGTACCAGCAGCTTGCTATACAATTTAAATACCTCCCCCCTCCAACCATGATTACATTGGGAGCAATAGTATTAAATTGTTTGGACCCCTTATAATTAAATAATGTGACCTACTCCCATATAACGTAAAGCAACACAAAACAATAGGTCTCTGATAAGTAACAAGTATATCCTATATTTAATACTATCTGCTATAATGAGGGCTACGCATTAGGAATAAGGGACAGGTTGTTGACAGAATTCTTTAACCTGTGTGCTAATTATACCCTACACAATGACACCAGGGCACTATGTACGGCTAATAAGGCTGTTTAGGAAGGGAAAAAAATTCTTTGCATACTTTTATTGACCTACAGAGGCAGATGAAACACATTCAGTATTGTGGAATAAGATCTTTACCTGCGTATGTTAGAAAGCACTACTTATTTCTGTATTTCAATACACAAAGCTCTATTATATGAAGAAACCGACAGTGTATTAGTACTAAACAAAGGCAAGCCGCAGGCTATTATGCCCAGTAAGATGTACTACTGAAAACACAATTGCTGTGCAAGCACAAGGTCAAAATGACTTTGTCTAATTATGGATTATTAGGGTAATGTAACATTTTTTTTTTTATATATATATTTTAGATACGGGTCAAACTACGATTCTATATGTGTACATATATTCTCCCTGATAGAAAAAAATTTAGCATTTGGGCAAGGAGCAGCACAGCTTCAGGTTACATTAGCAGGTAACCAAAGCTATCAAAACAGGTAGGACCCACCAGCACAGTCTAGAAACAAGTCTCAAGTATCAAATAGGAATATGGAGCGCTGGTACATAAACTAAATAGCCCCTTCCACTACAGAGGATCACAATCATAATAGAAGCTATGCTTTCTCATAGCTGTAAAACAATTTCCAAATTGGTAACAGTTATACAAGACCCATAGTCAATGAATCCAGACCCCCCAACATGACCCATTCCATTAGGTACAATTTATACGCTCCTGAGCTTCCAACTGTCACTCAACTGGTTTAAATTAATTAACTGATATTTATAAAACTATTTGCTTCTTCAACAAAGGTGGTTACCATAGTAACTGACAGTTGGAAACTGAGGAGCAGAGAACCCATGGAATGGGTCATGTTGGAGGGTATGTTGAATCAACTGCACTGAATGCTTCATCACACTATTTATATGAATCACTTTCCACAGATAAAAGATGTACTTTGTAAACTGATAACTGTTACCTTTTTATATTTATAGTTATTTATTTATTTAATTAGTTAGTTAGTTTATTATTCTAAGATGAACTGAAGCTGAGCATCTTATAGACCACACATAGTATACATATCTGGCATGAAATATTTAATAGTACAATATAACATGGTAAAAATATATTTATGCACTTAAAAACACTTATGCAATCAGTGATAACATTTATCAATACATCACATTTACTCTTTATTCTTTCATTTGGTTTCAGTGATCAAATAAAGGTCACAGTGCTGTGATACAGAGCTCCCTGTGATGAATGTGTCTTGTATATCATGTGACACTAGCAGTATGCTACCCACTCCAGCCTCTTCTCTCTATCATGGCAGAGCAAGAAACATATTTTGTGCTGAGGCGGTACATTCATCCATAACCCTGTAAGGTGCTAATCCATGCAGGATATATGTCAATTACTCCAGGGGGTGACAAAGATGTGGTATTGCAATATTGAGTTACATCTGAAGGAAAGCAATGTGTCTGTATTACACTGAATAATTGCATGTTCAGCAGATCCAAACCTAGAAATATAACCACGGAAATGATTTTAGCCTGAGATGTTTCACGTATCAGTGCTCCTAGATTTAATGAATTTGTGGTTACAACATTACAAATCATGCCCTCAGCACATGTTGCCCATTATATTAGTGGTTGCAGAACATGAGGAAATGCTTGTCATATTTCACCCTTGTCTTTGAATTCTTAGAGATTTCTTAAGGAATTGATCTTTATCTCTGTTACATAAAAAGAAGACAGGTAAAACATATAAATAACTAGCAGCTGCAGGAAAAGACCAAAGCGCCCATTTTATGTGCCTGATTTCTTATGTGTTATAGTCATAGCTTCTGCTGCTGCATATTTATTCTGCAAATACCGGTACTTTCATGTCAGCTGCTTCAAGGTTTATCTTCATTTATATAACATATTCCATAGTGTTGCGCAACTTGTAAACAACTTAAAAGGCAATAAAAACTATCTATACAAAACATTTTCTGGTCACTGGTGGTACTCGGACCACTGTCTGGTGGCACTCAGGGCAACTGGGAAAGCTTGTCGCAGCTGCTGTACTTTAACCAGGTGCTATATCAGATGGCAGAGGCCATATTTAACATAGTATCTAGAGGGCTGAATGGATTATGCAGAACATGTACTTTAAAAACACTGCAAAATATGTAAGGAAAAAGACTGTATATAAATAATACATGAGCTGCAAAGTGGTAGCTGATCTAATTCCATAGTGGGTAGCTGGTACTCCCCAAAAGAAGGTTGAGAACCTCTAAAAAAAAAAATCAAACATTATAGTTAAAAATAGTTGTTCAGTAAAAATGCAGTGTAAATATATATTAAAAAAACGATAATAATAATAAATTGTCAGGTATGAGAAATATTTCTGCCTCTCTCCATCATGTGCACTATGTGTCCCCATGTCAACATAGACTTACCTAATGCATCAGGGTGGATGGGTGGGGGAAACCCATTCTCCCTCCCACCCAGGACATTCCTGGTCCTGCACCAGTCTGATAACCCTTTCAGATTGCCACTAAAAACCCAGCTTATTGGTGGTAACTGATAGGTACCAGGGTCCTGATCCCGGGTCTAATTACCCAGGACTCAGACACTGGAAAAAAGAAAAGGTTTGTTGCTATGCAATAGTAAACAAGTTCCTCCCAGGAGCCGCACACAGTCCCTTCACAATGTCAGTGCAGACCCGGCACCCAGAACTTACCAAGTGCACCCTCCTGGACATAAAAGGGAATTTCTTAAAAACCCAGGTTATTGCCGGGGCAATGAAAACAGCATATGTCTGCTCTGTAACTGTCTGGTCTTTTCCACTGTCATAATCCCACCCAGGATTTCCTGCTGTCACTCCAATAATAAAAAATGTGACAACACAATACAATTCCTATGTATCCCAAAGCCAGTATTTTAAAAGAAACATGACGACGAGCTAGAAATAAGGCACAAATACACTAGAAAAATCGTATATTCATGAAGCTAGCCTGACATTGTTTATTTATGTCTGGGCAGCCTTAATTGTATTAATGCAAATGTCACAAAAGTCATGCAACATTTGTATGGCTCTGTACCAGCATGTTTAGCTAAAGGGAAATCTGCTTCTAAAAATACAGCTAGATCAAGATGTCTAGATGTGGAACACAGGAAATCTTACGCCATATTTTGTACATTTCACCTGCTTAGTCATAACATCAAGCCTTTAGCTCCACGGTATTCCTATAGGATAATTTTAGCTTAATTAGTTCTGTTTCCCAGTACAAATCTTTCCACAATCGTTATTAGTAGATAAAATCTACAAGAAGTCTTTACTGAAGTTGTAAATTATGTTTTAAATAGAATACCAGTGAATGATAAAAGCAAAAAAAGCCCTGCAAGTCTATCTGACACTAAATCAACCATTACAATGCAGGGTTTTTTTTTGTTATTTAAGTTTTATTTCTATTCTTTATCAAGTTAAACAAATCATTTCTATACAGATGTAAATGTGTGTTACAATCATTTTTGGTTACTAAATGTAACCACTGCTGTGCCAAATTGCCCACACAATAAAATATCCATTTAGAAGCAGGCAGTTTGGTAGCAAGAAATCCCACTGCTGACAGCCTGTTCAGCGGCTTACAAGGGAAAATCGTCACCAGCTTGTCCTTGTACAAACAACAAACACATTGCTTTGGGAGTATAACTTAATAAATCTGATTAATTTGTTTCGATTTAAATTGGCAACAGCAAAGCGCTCACTTTTAAATAGTCCCCTTATTGTGCTTTTATTTAGTGATGCCCTTTTCATTGAGACATTCAATTATACAGGAAGCTGATGCCTTTTAAACTGTGTTTTTTTGGATTGGAATAAATAATAGTACATTTTATTTATAACATACTTAACTCCCCCTCCTCTCCATACTTTTGCCCTATCCCTCTCCCTCCTCTTCCTACATCTTTTTTTATGACATAACTCTCTCCTTTGCTCTTGCCCTCTCTCCTAGGCTCCATTTACTAAATGTAAATCATTGTATCATGTATTCATTCCCAGACGATAAAGGCAGTTTTCATGTGAAAATGTCCTTTATCCAATAGAAAACAAAGTAATTTACATTTACTAATCCTTGATCACCATGGAAAACTAGTGTTTCCATGGTGAATGCCATTAAAGCTACCTACGATCTGGAGTTCTTATACTAATTCCAGTGGTCTGCCCCCATACTTCCCTTTGGGGAGACAGCTACAATATATATAAAATAATATTTTGAAGGGAAAAAACTCACTCATATGCACACACACAAACGCGCAAATGTATATATAATATATATTTTTCCTACTGGAATCACCAATGACTGAGCATCACTGGGATTTTAGAAACTGGCTAAGGTCTCTGAAGCTGGTGCCCAGCTTACATCACTTCTTTAGACCTTGTTAGAATAGTGAGTATTTACTATTTGCAGATATAAATTTGATGCTAGCTAGGATTGCAAGCCTCTTCCTCCCCCTGCCTCATCTCTGTTTCTACCTCGGTTTGTCTATCAAAAGTGTATTGTGTCCTCAATCTTACAATTTTAGTGTTACCCTGTCTTATAAATAATCGATAATAATAAATTTAAAAGATTAGTTTTTTAATGAAAAAAGTTTCTTGAGCAGAATAATATATGAGATTAGATCTACACTATAGTCTTTTATTGCTCTTCATTAACCGTGTAGGCAGGGTGTGCATAACAGTTTAGGAGACCTTGCCCCTGCCAGTGTTGAGGCATCATGGTGAGTTATTTCCCCTTGATGTGCAACCTTTGTCATATGAGACTAAGGCTAGCCACTCATGTCACAACTCTTTGACCAGCAGTCTCACCAAAAGTGGCCAGAAGAGGCAAAAGATGACAGAGGAGGAATTTGCACGGCATGGAACAAGAATAAGTGGATGGAAGCTGTATAAGAGCACAGTCAGAAGGAAGAACAGAAGGTGTGCCAGTGGGAGAAGGAGAGAAAACATCAGCCAGAGAAGTGACACCGATAGGATCAAGTAGACAGGGGAGAAGTCTTGCAACAGCAGAGCAATATAGAAAGGACATACAGAAAAGGCAGCAGGGACTGGGTAAAGTCTTTCCCTTTCTTTTCCTTACACCTAGGCAATGAGCTGGTATTCAATTCAATTGGGCTTTCAAGTTTACTGCCACCACTAACATCATGTGTAGCAGCCCTGACCTGGACTGCTATATTCTTTTCTGCCTCATTAACACCAATGAAAAACTCCATACTGAGGTTCCTAGATATCTCCATCCCTGGCCACCAATGGGAGGTACCTCTGTAAAGACCCTTTTAAGTAATAAAGGCATGAGACCCTTTTTGGTACAGGGCACTAGCCTAAAGATGAGTTAACAATGCTAAGCCATTGTTGGCAAAGGGCATGAGGCCCATTTAGATTGTAGAAGGGTGTTTTGCTCTGGTAATTGGATGCTAGGCCCAGGTTCATTATTGGAAGATAGACTAATGTTTATTAGCAGGCGCTAGGCCATAGTTATATAAGGCAATAGGCCCTGATTAGTCGTAATGGGCACTAGGCCTTAGAGATAGGAAGCCACTCCAGACATCAGACGGAGTGCAGGGAGTGGATCTCCCAAAGGTAATGATTGTCCCTTGTTGGTGTTGTGGGCAAAGGTTATCAGTCAAGGTGACAAGCAGGTGGTAGGTATCCCCTCCCTCTCTGTCTATCTGTGTTTCAGTGAATTTTTTAAAACCAACACAGAACAATATATAAAAAAACATTTCTACACCTTTGCTTTTAGAAGGTTAAATGTTAAGAGAATGCTAGCGGAGTGGCAGCCATCAGCAGCTTCTCGGACTTGGACAAGCCGTGTACTTGTGTACTTACATCTCCATCTGGATTGTGTTCAGTTGCGTGAGGAGGACCTTACTGTACGGTTGTTTTGGTTTGAGCACAAGTGTTCACAGCAGTGACTTATGATTGTTTCTGGATTGTCAGACTTGTGCGTATATTATTTCTTCTGAGCATGTGCAGTACAAAAGAGTGGAGAGATATGTTACACTATGAGGTGCACTTACCATTCAGGATCAATCCCAGAGAGACCAAAATAAAAAGTAAAATAAAGTGAAGACAGAGAGAGCTCAGCTTCAGGTTGTGTGTTTCAACTGAAGATCATTTAAAATTTACCATACTAAATACAAACAAGTTTTTTTTTCCATTGCAATATGGAAATTACAGCTTACATGTATTTTGTGCAAAAGTATTTATAGACAGTATATGCTAATTATATCTAAACATATCTAAGACTAATTTTCTCTTTGTTATTTTCTTTTATGTCCAGTACACTTTGAAAGTATAAAAATGCAAGATGAAAGATTAACATTTTTCCAGGGAACACTCTTTGCAGCTATAATAATAGGACACATAATATCTACAGAAAGGTAATGTTGTTTCTGTGCACAATTAAAGTTTTTGGAAAATGTTCTGTATCTGTAAAACAACAAACGCATTAAAATAGTTTATAACATATGTACCATTGCATTTTTACATAATTACAATATTTAGATCTTTTAATGTAATGGTCATGTAATTAGAAGTCTGGTTATGATACAGCATAAAAAAATACTGTACTTGTAGTCTGCTAGATAAAGGTTTTATTGGGTCCACATGAAAATTAACATAAACATTGGGTTAAAAAAACCTTTTAAATCACTAACTTTCTCATTCATGTGGTTCCTATATCTGTAATTGCTTAAACTCCATGTACAAAAATAACTTTATTTTACAAAATCTTGTTTGTTCCCAAAAACGATTTCCCGTTATCCAAAACTGTTTAAACCCCATGAATGAGCCAAATAAGGTAAGCAGGGTTTGAATGTCAGGCACGGCAATTTACACCAAATGTTTTTTTCTTGTTTATTTTCAGTTGCTTTCATTTCTTCTAAGCCTCAGAAGTTTACATTTTCTGGAAATTGCATTTAGAAAATAAACAAAATTTAAGAGTTGTGATTGTTGTCAACCATAAGCCATGACATATACTGAGGGTTTCTTTTGAAAGGATGGAAAGATGTACAAATCTTGATAGATGCAACCCAGACACAGTTTTGGCGTTTTTAGTTTTTTTTTTTTAGGTTTTAGGTTTTTAGGTTTTCCTTGCCTTTTTAGCTTTACTACTGAACATTCTAATCCAGCAGTACTGGCTTGGATTTATAAAGCTGTAACTATTTAAAATAAAGCATTACAACATTGAGGTCCATTGTCAGCATTTGTACAAAAAAACTATATTTACAAATTCAGTCCTTGCTCTATAATTGCTATATATGTCTGTGTTGAAATAAATTATTTGTTTATTTAAAATCACAGTAGTAATTATTCTCCAAATGCTGTTTTACAGATCTGAAAATGGAATGTTAATTTTGTATCTGTAGAGTTTATGCAGAATCGCTATATGCATGTCCTGAACTGAGAAAAAATAAACTGTAGACTCTTCTTACTTGCTTTATCCTGTCATAATAAAATACATGAGCATCTTAGATGTAGAGACTTAGCATTACTGAGGTCTAAAAAAAATAAATTTAATGGTACTAAAGGCCAAGGATTGGAATTGTTTAATGACTGTTGCTAGGTGATGTGTGGTACCCCAGTGTAAATGAGGTGGTAAGTATACAGGGCCGTATTCAGAGATCTGGTTTCGAGGGGAATTGCGTGCATATTTTTAGGATCGGATCAACTGCATAGTAACTTTATATACGTACTTTACATAGACTATATGCAAGTAAGTGCCTAACGGATGTACATTTGAATCGCACTTGGGGACATACGCACGGAAATCCTACGCATGGGAAAATTTACATAAAAGTGGGTGGGGGGAGGTATTTAAATGAACGCATGGAGGCGCGGTTATAAAGAATCGCACGGATGGAGCACATACACGCTCATAAGTACACACGTAAAGAACAGAGTGGTCTAGGGACTTCTAAGTCACCGACAGCACGCCGAGAGAGAGGAGTGTCGGGGTTGTTGGTGGGTGTTTCCTTGCTCCGGCCGTGCGTATAATTGCGTACATAAAAAAAAGTTCTCTGAATTCGTCCCGTAATAGATAACTGGTCATATGGTATCTTGTGTAGCGTGATGAAACTGTCTGAGCTTATAAATAGGGGACCATTGCTGGCATAGCTAGCATTTGCAGTGGGAGAACTTTGAAGAAGATTTTTTCTGTTTTGGCCATGGACGATTGATTACCATCCTTGGACCACTTCTGAGTGGTAAGTAATAAAGGAATTTTAAAAAAAATCTTTTTTTTATTACATTTTTTATGTCATATAATTTGTATGGGGGCCCTATTATAATTTATTTTAAGTACACTACATGCCA